>PVJS01033464.1:0-22160 GCA_004027185.1 Glis glis | reverse complement strand
AGAGAGAGAGAGAGAGAGAGAGAGAGAGAGAGAGAGGAGAGAGAGAGAGAGGAGAGAGAGATAAATCATGCGCGCGCCCGCGCATGCGCGCTGAGGTTGGCCGCGAACCCGGATCCTCCGGTCTCCGCCTCCCAAAGTACTGGGATTACAAGCGTGCGCCACCACGCCCGGCCAGATCAGATCATCTTTTTGTCCGTCTCCTCTCTTTACTGCAGACCTTGTCCTAAATTCTGGGACTGCATCAGCTCACAAACCAAAGTCCCCACATTTCCCAGAGATGGTGGCCTCACTGAACAGGCCCAGAACAATTTTGGAAGCTGAATTAATCTCCGCAAGGACAAAGGTCTGTATTTGTTCCCTTATCTCTGTTGCACTGGACAGTGAGACTCTAGCCAGCCAGTGCCCTGTCTCCGTTGTGTAGGGACCTGGTGTATTTCCAATGTAGGATGAATTCCATGATAGGAGACTGTAGGTGGGGGAAGAGAACGGGCTTTGGAGACAGACTCAGTCGCGTGATCTTGGTCAACAATAACGCTAACGTTTTCAGAGTGTTTACTGTGCACCGGGAACTGTGTTAAATGCTCTACAAAAATTATCTCATTGGATCCTTAGACAGGCTTATAAGGTAAAGAACTATGTGACAAGAAACTGAAGCTTATAGAGGTTAAAATCACGTGCTCATAGTTACAACCGAGAGGTGGCGAGCTGGGATCCTGACCCAAGCTCTTGCTCCTGGGGTCCTCACCCTTAAACCCCTGCACAAAGCTTCCTCCTAGGGCACTCGGTCACTCAGTCTGTTTCCTAATCTTTAAAGTCAGTCCAATGTCTTCCTCCAAGAGCTGAGGATTTGGCTTTGTGTGTGTGTGTGTGTGTGTGTGTGTGTGTGTATGGTACTGGGGATTGAACCAAGGGGCATTCTACCTCTGAGCTCCACCCCCAGCCCGATTTTTTATTCTTTATTTTGAAACAGGGCTTACTAAGTTGCAGAGGGCCTCACTAAGTAGCTGAGGCTGGCCACAAACCTACGATCCTCCGGTCTCAGCCTGCCAAGTACTGAGATTACAAGCATGCGCCACCACGCCTGGCTCTTGGGTATGATTTATATTTTTTGGTGGTGCTGGGGATTGAACCCGGGGCACTCTACCTCTGAGCTACACCTCAGCCCTATTTTATTTTTTATTTGGAAACAGGGTCTCGCTAAGTTGATGCAAGCCTCATGAGGTTGCTGAGGCTGGCTTCGAACCTGCAATCCTCCTGTCTCCCAAGTACTGGAATTACAGGCGTGCGCCTGTTTATAAAGGGTCTGTCACATAGGCAGAACTTGATAAATGATATCATGATACAGAAGCTCTGATGTTATTTTTATTCTACAGTTTTAGAATGAAATAATCTTGACTAGTCACTTACAACTTTAACAAGAGTACCACCCAATGGAACCTGCCAGTTTTCCACAGCCTCAGATCTCCATAAGGTTCTTTAAAAATTGGTTCTCCTAGTTCCAGCACCAACTTTTGAGGGTCAAGGGCCTACTGCTTTATTTATTTATTTTTTTATACTGGGGATCGAACCCAGGGGCATTCTACCTCCAAACTCCACCCTTATTGTTTGAAACAGGGTCTGGTTTTGCTAGGTTGCTGAGAGTCTCCCTAGGTTGCTGAGGCTGCTTTTGAACCTGTGATCCTCCTGTCTCAGCCTCCCAAGTACTGGGATTACAGGCGTGCGCCACCACGCCAAGATTCTCGTCTTGAAGCCAAATTCCCACATACATACATGCAAGCCCCAGTAGCAAATACTGATCATGTGCTAGGCGCTACATGAGGAAGAAGACAGTCCTGGTCTAGAGCCCAGGATGGAGGGAAGGCGGGCGGCTAACACATAAAGGGATCTCAACGTGGTGCAATCGGTCAGCGTGGAGGTCAGTGGCCTTTTCAACTCTTCTGCACCCCAGTGGGACAACTGGTGGGGACTCAAGATTGAGTGGAACCCAGCTGGCTCCTCTGGATGCCAAAGCTCTGAGACTGAGGAGGTCACGTGCAAGGTGCTGGGTCCAAACAGAGCCCTCAGCAGCAGGAACTAGAACCGAGAGGTGCTGGTGCAGCATCCATCCATTTCAGTTCTGTCCCCTGCTGGAGTCCATCTCTGGAGACCTGCACCAGGTCTTGCAGAGAGGCCTGTGAGGCTGCTGGTGTCCTGATCCCCTGAGGAGAAGCAGCGGTGGGAAGCGGAGCTCCTCTGGCACCTAAATGGTGTTCTGAAAGCTTTCAACTATTTCTTCATAATCGTGTTCATCCATTTCTGCAAGAGACCAGGTCAGTGAGGATCTTGGGCATTAGGCAAGTTCCTTCCCCTCTTTAGTTCCCTCGCCCGTACAGGGAAAGGCTTGACCTGGATATTCTAAAGTTCTTGCTAGCCCAGGACCCGCAGTCTGTTCTCTCTGAACACCACAGCCATTGTGTTTTCCTGGATGCCTGGGGAGGAGTGTGCTGGGGACTGAACTCATTTCCTTACTGGGAGCCCATGGGAGAGAGACTAGGACCTTTCAACCTGATCCACTCCTCAAACTGGGAAGGGTCCCATGGGCAGGGCCATCAGAGACAAAGCCAACAGTATAGGAGTGGGGACAGGGAGGGAGGAGCAAGGACGGGCAGGGGCTTGAAGGGACTCACCTGGATCCTGTGTTTGGGGCTTAGAGGGCCTGAGGCCCTTGCGGACAGGAATCTTGTATATATCTGATTTGTCCTGGGAAAACTCTGGCAAGGTCTTCGCCTTGGTTTGGGGCAGCAGAGGGGTCCTAGGATGCTTCTGTCCTAAGTCTTGAAAAGACTTTGATGGGAGAAAAAGCAGAAATCAGCAAGGTCCCAAGAAAGGGCAGCGGAGTCCATGAAATGTAATTGACCCACAGTGTCACATCCCTCCATTTGCTTTTCAGGGCAGGGCCTCCCACGTGGTTTTATTTGTTTGTTTATTTTAATATTTATTTATTATTAATTAATTAATTAATTAATTTTGCAGTACTGGGGATTGAACCCAGGTGCATTCTACCTCCGAGCTACACCCCCAGCCCTATTTTATTTTTTATTTGGAAACAGGGTCTCACTACGTTGCTGAGACTGTCCTCAAACCTGCGATCCTCCTGCCTCAACCTCCCAAGTACTGGAATTACAAGCGTGTGCCACCATGCCCGGCTCGCAGGTAGTTTTAGTACAAGCATGTAAAATATTCTTTAGCAGAAGGGAACAGGTGAGCCGGGCGTGGTGCCGCATGCTTGTAATCCTAGTACTTGGGAGGCTGAGACCGGAGGATCCGGGTTCGCGGCCAGCCTCAGCTACTTAGTGAGGCCCTCCGCAACTTAGTGAGACCCTGTTTCAAAATAAAGAATAAAAAATAGGGCTGGGGGTGTAGCTCAGAGGTAGAATGCCCCTGGGTTCAATCCCCAGTACCAAAAAAAAAAAAATAATAATAATGAAAAAAAGAAGGGGACAGGTGAGAGTGGAGGATGAAGACGAGGTTGGGGCTGGAGACAGGGTATCCCTGGAATTCTCCATACAGGGCCCAGTGAATGTCTTTGAATCTTTTTGGGGGGAAGCAAAGTGGAGATGCTCAAGAAAGCAGTCACGGCCAGGCGTGCTGGCGCACGCTTGTAATCCCAGTACTTTGGGAGACGGAGACCAGAGGATCCGGGTTCATGGCCAGCCTCAGCGCTCTTGCTCGCTCTCTCTCTCTCTCTCTCTCCCTGTCTCTCTCTCTCTCTCTCTCTCTCTCTCTCTCTCTCTCTCTCTACTTAGTGAGGTCCTCTGCAACTTCGTGAGACCCGGTCTCAAAATAAAGTATAAAAAATAGGGCCGGGGGCATAGCGCGGAGGTAGAACGCCCCTGGGTTCAATCCCCGGTACTGCAAAAACAAACAAACAAACAAACAAAAAGAATAAAAAATAGGGCTGGGGGTGTAGCCCAGAGGTAGAATCCTCCTGGGTTCAATCCCCAGTACTGCAAAAAAATAAAAAAGGTGGAATGCTGAACTGGGTGTGGTGGCGCACACCTGTAATCCTGGTACTTGAGAGGCTGAGACAGGAGGATCGCAGGTTTGAAGCCAACCTTAGCAACTTAGTGAGGCCCTCGGCAACATTTCCAAATAAAAAATAAAAAGGGTTGTGGGTGTAGCTGGGCGGTAGAATGCCCCTGGGCTCAATCTCCAGTAACACACACACACACACACACACACACATACACACATACACACACAGAGGCTAGGGGTGTAGCTCAGTGGTAGAATGCCCCTGGGTTTGCTGGGCATGGTGGTGCACGCTTGTAATTCCAGTACTTGGGAGGGTGAGACAGGAGGATCACAGGTTTGAAGCTAGCCTTAGTAACTTGGTGAGCCTCTCAGCAACTTAGCGAGACCCTGTTTCCATATAAAATAGGGCTGGGGCTGGGGCCTAGAGGTAGAATGCCCCTGGGTTCAATCCCCAGTACCACACACAAAAAAAAAACGTGTATGACTTTATAAGCTGCAACCCCCCCCTACTTCAGTTACATGGGTACCTTGGTACATCCCTCTTTGTTGCTCGGTCTCTTCGGCTCGCTGAGGCTCTGCCTTTTGGGGGGCCTGGGCGGGGGTGCTTGGCTCTCACAGGCTGGTAACTTCCGCAGGTTATAGTAGAGGGCGTCTGACAGCTCTTCCACGGTGGCCACGGGGAGCGGCCCAACCGGCTGGCCTGGCTGCCCCTTGGCCTCCACCACAGTCAGGTCCAGCCACCGGGGAGGGATCTCGAAGCACAGCCCTGGCTGGGCGTCCAGGCCCACCACCAGGAAGGGCTCTGTGATCTTCTCCTCCAGCCGCAGGCCAGGGAAGGAGAGCAGAGGGTCAGTGGGGTGACCGGAGTCCTTGGCCACCACCTTGGCCTCGCAGGGCAGGGAGAACTGGGCGGTGAGATCCGCCAGGCTGTAGCGCCGGCTGTCATTCATCTCCTCCACGAAGCCCCCGGGGAGGTAGAGGGGAAGCAGGATCTGTTCTTGGTCCTCCACCTCTTCGTACTCTTCCTCCATCTCCTCCCCAGCCTGGCCACTGAGCCGCTGACATACCAAGACATGTATATCCTGACCTTGAGCCCCCCAGACCCGGTCGGACCCCAGCACCTCCAGCCGGTCGCCCACAGCCAAGGAGGAGAACCGGGGGTTTTCCTCCTCCTCCCCCTCCCAGTCCTTGGTGACCACCACCCGGAGGGGCTGGCCTGGCTGGAGCGCACCCAGGAGGTCATAGGCCGTGGAGAACTCCCTGGGCCGGCGCCGCAGCTTGCCCTGGTAGGCCCCGGACACCAAGAAGTGTCGGGGCGCCTTCCGGCCCTTGCTTGAGGCCAGGATGCGCCAGGGGGGCGAGGCCGGGCCGTAGACGCAGACCTTCTGGCCTTTGTGCAGGGAGCCCAGCCAGGCGCTGAGGAAGATGGGGGGCCCATCGGGAACATCCAGGACCTCCATGGGCAGGGGGAAGGGGCCTCCCCGGGCCAGGACCTCACTCAGCAACAGTGGCTTGATGAAGTGGATGTGCTGGGAGGAGGCGGTGACATCCTGGACATCGACCTCCAGGGTGGAGGGGATCTTGACCATGGTCCTGCGCACTGTGGGGAAGGTCAGGTCAGGGGCGCAGCACACACCGCCCCGGTCACAGACCCCACACCAGACTCATGCCTACACTCATCCTTTATTCCCTACCAGCATTTTCCTATCATATAGACTCTTTACCGGTGCCTTTCCTTCAACATTTATTTATTATTTTTTTTATTATTTTATGTTATTTTGGTGGTGCTAGGGATGAACCCAGGGGTGTTCTACCTCCAAGCTACACCCCCAGCCCTATTTTATTTTATTTTTTTTGGAAACAGGGTCTCACTAAGTTGTGGAGGGCCTCACTGAGTTGCTGAGGCTGGCTTCGAACCTGTGATCCTCCAGTCTCAGCCTCCCAAGTACTGGGATCACAGGTGTGCACCACCACATCTGGCAGATGTGGTGGCACATGCCTATAATTCCAGTACTTGGGAGGCTGAGACAGGAGGATCACAGGTTTGAGACCAGCCTCAGCAACTTATAAAACCCTGTTTCAACATAATAAATAAAATCAGGCTGGGGTATAGCTCAGAGGTAGAATGTCCCTGGGTTCAATCCCCAGTACCACACACACACACACACACACACACACACACACACCAAAAAAAGCTGGTAAACAAAGTACAGGCTGTTCCTTGGGCTTCCTCAGGTCAGGCTGCGGCGGCATGCACAGCGACGCTGGGCAAACGGAGGCTGAACCCAGCCAGGGCTGGCCAGTCAGAGGCCAAGCCCTAGCGGAGGTAGAAGAATGGGTGTCTGGGAAGTTCTACAGATAAAATATCCTATGTCAACTGTAACCACAGAGTAGATATGGAGAAGTTTCTGTTTATAGCAGGGTCCCAGCTAACAAATGAAGAAGTAGTGACAGAATTAAAATGGCACCACTGCATTTCCTTTTTTTTTTTTTTTTTGCGGTACCGGGGATTGAACCCAGGGGCGTTCTACCTCCGAGCTACGCCCCCGGCCCTATTTTTTATACCTTATTTTGAAACCGGGTCTCATGAAGTTGTGGAGGACCTCACTAAGTAGCAGAGGCTGGCTGCAAACCCGAATCCTCCGGTCTCCGCCTCCCAAGTACTGGGTCCAGGCAGTCATCAAGAGCCACTCCAGAGCTGGGCGTGGTGGCGCATGCTTGTAATCCCAGTACTTTGGGATTCGCGGCCAGCCTCAGCGCTCTCTCTTTCTCTCTCTCTCTCTCTCTCTCCCTGTCTCTCTCTCTCTCTACTTAGTGAGGCCCTCCGCAACTTCGTGAGACCTGGTTTCAAAATAAAAAGAGTAATAAATAGGGCCGGGGGTGTAGCTCGGAGGTAGACTACCCTGGGTTCAATCCCCGGTACTGCAAAAAAGAAAAAAAAAAAAAAGAGATTTAAGAGCTGGGCGTGATGGCGCACGCCTGTAATCCCAGTATTTGGGAAGCTGAAACAGGAGGATCACAGGTTCGAGGCTAGCCTCAGCCACTTCATGAGACCCTTAGCAATTTAGTGAGACCAATACAAGATTTAAAAGAAAAATGGACGGGGCATGGTGGTACACACCTGTAATCCTAGTTCTTGCGAGGATGAGACAGGAGGATCTCAGGTTCAAGGACAACCTCAGCAAGTAGTGAGACTCTCATCAGCCTAACCTTCCCTGTTTCAAAATAAAAGTAAAATAGGGCTAGAGGTGTAGCTTGGAGGTAGAAAGCCCCTGGGTTCACTCCCTAGTACCAAAGGAAAAAAAGGGGGACAGCCTCATACCATGTTTCAAAATAAAATTTTTTTATTTATTTTTTTGCGGTACTGGGGATTGAACCCAGGGGCATTCTACCACCGGGCTTCACCCCCAGCCCTATTTTTTATTCTTTTATTTTGAAACAGGGTCTCACGAAGTTGCAGAGGGCCTCACTAAGTAGCTGAGGCTGACCGCGAACCTGAGATCCTCCTGTCTCAGCCTCCCAAGTACTGGGATTACAAGCATGCGCCACCACGCCCGGCTATAAATTTTTTTTTTAAAGGAGCTGGGGGTGTAGCTCAGAGGTATAATGACCCCGGGTTCAAACCCCAGTACCAACAACAACAACAAAAAAGGGCGTAGCATCACACGGCTCTACAGTGCGCCAGCCACCCCAACACTGCTCCGTGGCTGAGTGCCAGAGCACAGAGCCCCTCGCTGCCTGTTGTCTGTGCTCCAGGCAGAAGCCCTGGCGCCCATTCCACCTCAGCTCCGGCTTGGCCTTGACCATCCAGCCCTGACCTGGTTCTGCCTCTGTTTCCCCAAACCTGCTCTGCATGCTGTCCCCAGCCTGCCCTGAGGAACATCCCAAGAAACAAGCTACAAAAATGGCTGGGGGGCCACTCTGAGCATGTCCTCTATCACTCAAGAGAGGGGCCATTCAGGAGAATCCTGCTCTTCCCCGAGTCAGAAATGTTTCAAGCCAGGTGTGGTGGTGCACATTTGTAATCTCAGTACTTGGGAGGCTGAGACAGGAGGATTGCAGGTTCGCGGCCAGCCTCCGCTACTTGGTGAGGCCCTCGGCAACTTGGTGAGACCCTGTTTCAAAATAAAGAATAAACCGGGCGTGGTGGCACACACCTGTAATCCCAGTACTTGGGAGGCTGAGATAGGAGGATCTCAGGTTCGAGGACAGCCTCCGCAAGTAGTGAGACTCATCAACCTAGTGAAAGCCTGTTTCCAAATAAGAAATAAAATCGGGCTGGGGTGTAGCTCAGAGATAGAATGCCTCTGGGTTCAATCCCCAGTGCCACAAAAGAAAGAAAGAAAGAAAGAGTATGTTTTTCCCAAACAAGTGGCTTCCCTTTGCAATATTGTGCCTCTTTGTACCAGCTGCTGTCAAGCTCAGAACCCAACTTTTGCCAATTCTACAAGCACATGGGACTGCATTGTGTGCACCCCATTTTTTTGCGGTACTGGGTGTTGAACCCAGGGGCCATTCTACCTCCGAGCTACACCCCCAGCACTATTTTTTATTCTTTATTTTGAAACAGGGTCTCACTAAGTTGTGGAGGGACTCACTAAGCTGAGCCTGGCCAGGAACCTGTGATCCTCCTATCTCAGCCTCCCAAGTACTGGGATTATAAACCTGTGCCACTACGCTGGGCTGTGTGCACCCCATTTTCCTATCTCCCTTTACACCAAATTTCCCAGCTCTTGGGCACCTTTTTTTCATTTTTTGTGGTACTGGGGATTGAACCCAGGGGCATTCTACCCCTGAGCTATACCTCCAACTCGATTTTATTTTTAATTTTGAAACAGGGTCTCACTAAGTTGCTGAGGCTGGCCTTGAACGTGTGATCCTCCTGTCTCAGTCTCCCAAGTACTGGGATTACAGGTGTGCACCACTACCTGGCTTGGGCATCTTTATTCTGTTGCATTGTATACACCAGGTAAGCCCCCTGGGACCCCCGTGGAGAGGGGGATGTCTTCCGTCACAGCAGCTCCCCAGGGCCCTCAATCCCCCACCAGCCCTGTCCCGCCGCCCAGGCTACTCACTGTGCATGATGGCTTGGATCTCATACTGGGGCTTCAGGGTCAGGGGGTGCCAGGGCAGGCTGGGGCAGGTGAACGTGCAGTCCTTCAGGGCCGGGTCCTGCAGGGCCTGGAGCAAGGTCCGGGGGGTACCATGCTCCCATATCCAGAAGGGCCCCTTCTGGGACAGGGGCAGGTGCAGGGTGACCTGCTGGGTCCCTAAGCCCAAGACACAGCGTGCACAGCGGGTCCCGAGGTGCATTTCCACAGCCTCAAGCAGGAGGGGCTGGTCCTTAGACACTACCCTGGCCTTGGTGGCAATGCCGTGGGCTGACGTGAAGCAAATGGGCAGCGGCGTGGTGCTCTGGGTCCTGGCAGAGACCAGCTCCTCCAGGGTTCTGTAGCTCTGGGGACTGGCCAGCGGGCTGAAGTGGCCTATGGGGTTCAGCAGAGGACGGGAGAGTCAGGGTGGGGACAGACCTTTGCTGGGTCAGGGCCCCACGCTCATCCTGCAGATAACCCCGTCAGAATCCCTGGGGACAGGTGTCAAGGGCAGGCCTGCATCTGGACATCCAGGCTGCAGGGCTGAGGGACAGACGGCAGAGTGACAGTACATGAATGGACAGGGAATAGTGACACACAGGGACTGTCACCAGAGACACAGAGAACAGAACAGGGACATGTTCCCCTGCAGACACAGAATGACACTCACGTTTTCCCACCCCCTGACCCTCGGCTACCTCGAACTTTGCCAATTTTGTCATTTCCTCCGATGCCCCACCACCGCTCCGATCCTACACATCCCAAACCTGCGGTCCCTGTCCTGGGCCAGCACCACTGTCCTTCTCTCCCAAACTAGAACCCCAAAGCATCCACTGACCACCCTTTACCCCTTATCCAGTCTACCAACACTGCCAGCAGGCTCTCCACCGCACCCCCAGCCCACCCATTCTCTGGCCACTGGGCTGGCCTAAACACCCACTTCCGGAAGTGATGGTTTTCTGCCCCAAACCCACATGAATCTAATCAAAGAAACATCACAACATCATACTGAGAGACATTCTACAAAAGCACTGGGCTGTGACCTGGGGGTGCAGCTCAGTGGGAGAGTGAGTGCTTAGCTGGGTTTGACCCTCAGCACCAGGGAAAAGAGTATAAATCTGGATTCTTCAAAAATGTTCATGTAAGCCAGGTGTGGTGGCACAGGCCTGTAATCCCACTATTTGGGAGTCTGAGACAGGAGAATCACAGGTTGGAGGCCAGCATCAGCAATTCAGTGAGGCCCTCAGCAGCTCAGTAAGATCCTGTTTCAAAATAAAAATTGTGTTTGTGGCCAGACGTGGTGGCGCACGCTTGTAATCCCAGTATTTGGGAGGCTGAGACAGGAGGATTGAAGGTTCGAAGCCAGCCTCAGCAACTCAGTGAGGCTCTCAGCAACTTAGCAAGACCCTGTTTCCAAATAAAAAATAAAATAGGTCTGGGGGTGTAACCCAGAGGTAGAAGGCCCCTGGGTTCCATCCACAGTAATACACACACATACACACATACACACAATTGTGTTTGTGTAGAGAAAGCAAATGTAACAAATGTTTAAAAATTGGTGAATCTTAGCCGGGCATGGTGACACACGCTTGTAATCCCAGTACTTGAGAGGCTTGAGACCGGAGGATCCAGGTTCGGGGCCAGCCTCAGCTACTTAGTGAGGCCCTCTGCAACTTAGAAGACCCTGTTTCAAAATAAAGAATAAAAAATAGGGCTGAGAGCCGGGCGTGGTGGCGCACGCTTGTAATCCCAGTACTTTGGGAGGCGGAGACCGGAGGATCCGGGTTCGCGGCCAGCCTCAGCTCTCTCTCTCTCTCTCTCTTTCTCTCCCCATCTCTCTCTCTCTCTCTCTCTCTCTCTCTCTCTACCTAGTGAGGCCCTCCGCAACTTTGTGAGACCCGGTTTCAAAATAAAGTATGAAAAAGTAGGGCCGGGGGTGTAGCATGGAGGTAGAACGCCCCTGGGTTCAATCCCCGGTACCGCAAAAAAATAAATAAATAAAAAATAGGGCTGAGGGTGTAGCTCGGAAGTAGAATGCCCCTGGGTTCAATCCCCAGCACCAAAATAAATAAATAAATAAAAATAAAATAAATAAAATAAAAATAAATAAAAAAATAAAAATTGGCGAATCTGGGCCAGGCGTGGTGGTGCACGCTTGTAATCCCAGTACTTAGGAGGCTGAGACTGGAGGATCCGGGTTTGCGGCCAGCCTCAGCTACTTAGTGAGGCCCTCCGCAACTTAGTGAGACCCTGTTTCAAAATAAAGAATAAAAAAAATAGGGCTGGGGGTGTAGCTCAGAGGTAGAACGTCCCTGGGTTCAATCCCCAGTACCGCAAAAAAAAAAAAAAAAAATCGGTGAATCTGTATGCAGGATGTTTGGGAGTTCTAACCAGCCATCTGTAAATCTGAAATTATTTCAAAAGAAAGCAAAAACAAAAGCCTCAAAATACGAAATAAAATGCCTCACTTGAAGCTGGGCCTGGTGGTGCATGCTTGTAATCCCAGTACTTGGGAGGCAGAGACAGGATGATCACACGTTCGAGGACAGCCTCAGCAAGTAGTGAGACTCTCATCAATCTAGTGAGTCCTTGTTTCAAAATAAAGAATTAAAAATAGGGCTGGGGGTGTAGCTTGGAGGTACAATGCCCCTGGGTTCAATACCCAGTACCGCAAATAAATAAATAAATAAAAATTAAAATAAATTAAATAGGGCTGGGGGTGTAGCTTGGAGGTAGACTGCCCCTGAGCGCAATCCCCAGTACCAAAAAAAAAAAAAAGCCTCACTTGCATTCTTTCTTCTTCTTCTTTTTTTTTTTTTTTTTTTGGTGGTGGCACCGGGGATTGAACCCAGGGGCATTCTACCTCTGGGCTACACCCCCAGCCCTATTTTTTATTCTTTTATTTTGAAACAGGGTCTCACGAAGTTGCGGAGGGCCTCACTAAGTAGCTGAGGCTGACCGCGAACCTGCGATCCTCCTGTCTCAGCCACCCAAGCACTGAGATTACAGGTATGTGCCACCATGCCCGGCTCACTTGCATATTTAAAAACCTATCGTTGCCTCAGTACCTTCAAAACGGAGACCACACGGTGCGCGCCCCTCCGGGCTCAGGGCGTCGGGCCCCGCCCCTCGTGCGGCACCTGCAGGCCACGCCCCCCTCGCCGGCTCGGTGCCAGGCCCCGTCCGCTTCTAGTCATCGACTCCCTAACCCTCGCATCAGGCCAACCGCTCCATTACCCAGGCGCAAGCTGAGGCCCAGAGAGGCCCCGGGGGTTTGCTGAGGCCACAGCTGGATTCCACCCAGGCCTCGGGCTTCGTGCTTCGGGCTTCGGGGTTGTAGGGTGGATGTAGAATGCGAAGGAAGAAAGAAGAGGAAGGAAGAAAGGAAGGGAGGATGGGAGGAAGGAAGGGAGGGAGGGAAGAAGGGAGTGAGATGGGAGGGAGGGAGGGAGGGAGGGAGGCAGGAAGGCAGGAAGGCAGGAAGGCAGGAAGGCAGGAAGGAAGGAAGGAAGGAAGGGTGGGTGGGTGGGTGCCTACTTCTACTGTTGCCCGCTCTCACTGCCACCCCGGAAGCGCCCGGTTCACCCCGAGCCCCCGCCCCGGGGCACACCTGGGTGTCAGCAGATGTCTGCTGAGGGACGATGTGCGTGAACAAGGCCTGGTGGATGTGGGGCCTCCCTCGTGTGCAAAGCCTGAGGGGCAGGAGTGGCTACAGGGGTCGACAACCCCCCCACACACACACACACAAGGGGCCCGCAGGCTGCCTGGAGAGTGTCAGGGCCCAGGGGAGGCGCATGGGGAGCCACCTTACCCTGGAAGTTGGGGGCCAGCTCCAAGGTCTGGCCCGTCCCGGGGTTCTCGCAGACCACCTTCTGGAGGCGAACCTGGGTGACCTTGATCAGGTCCCCTGTGGAGAGGCAGCACTCATTCCCAGAGATCTCATAGATGGAGCCTGCAGAGACATGGACTTGGTTTCCCCATTTGGCCAGGGCCAAGCCCTGGGTGGCTGGTGCACACACTGTCCCGGAATCTCCCCACCTGATGCTCAGGCAGCACGGCCCGCTTCCGCCCTCCCTCCACGGTGCCCTTCCCTGGCCTCTTTCACATCGCTGTGCCTCCTCCACTGGCCTCCCAGGTAAGGCTGATCAGCCGCACTGTCGCCAGCAAGGGGCCGGGCCTCTGAGTATGTTAAATCCAGCGACAAAATCAGACTCAGAGAGGGTCAGCAGGACCCTGCAGGTCACACACAGCCAGGTGGGGACCCAGCCCCCCCAACTCTTTGCTTTCTCCTTCAGAAGAGTTGCATTTAAAGCCACTGTGGTGGTGCACGCTTGTAATCCCAGTACCTGGGAGGCTGAGACAGGAGGATCGCAGGTTCAAAGCCAGCCTCAGCAACTTAGTGAGGCTCTCAGGAACTTAGCAAGATCCTGTTTCCAAATAAAAAATAAAATAGGTCTGGGGGTTTAGCCCAGAGTTAGAATGTCCCTGGGTTCAATCCCTAGTACCAAAAAAAAAAAAAAAGAAAGAAAAAGAAAAGAAGTTACCAGAACTGAGGAACACAAGTTTCCAGATTTTAAAAATCCACAAAAGCCCAGAAGCAAGAAGGTGCACACTAAGATCTCTCACCGCACAGAAGGCACAGGCTCCCATCCGACTGAAGGAGGACAGGAAAGTGCAAAGGGCAAGGCCTCGAGCCCCCCCCCCCACCACAGCGCACCCCAGAAAGACCCTCACACCAGCCCTGAGAAAGTGAGGAAAACCCCAGTCTTCCCTATACGAAAATGCACACAGGCTCATAGAACAGTGCTGAGCCGGGAGTGGTGGTGCACACCTGTAATCCCAGTACTTGGGAGGCTGAGACAGGAGGATCACAAGTTTGAGGACAGCCTCAGCAAGTAGTGAGACTCTCAGCAACCTAAGTGAGACCCTGTTTCAAAATAAAAATAAAATAGGGCTGGGGGTGTAGCTTGGAGGTAAAATGCCCTTGGGTTCAATCCCCAGTGCCAAAATAAAAATTAAAACAAACAAACAAACGCAGTGCTGTGTACAACCTGAAGGCACGGACCTGTGAGACTGGTGAGAGCAGAGCACAGTGCTACATAGACCTGGCCCTGTGCTAAGTCCTACAGATGCATCATTGCATTTCTTTCTTTCATTTTCTTTTTTTTGGAACCCAGGGGCATTCTACCTGCAAGCTATAGCCCCAGTCCTTTTATTTTCTTATTTTGAAACAAGGTCTCACTAAGTCGCTGACGGCCTCATTGATTTGCTAAGGCTAAATTCGAACCTGCGATCCTCTTGTCTCCGTCTCCCAAGTACTGGAATTACAGATGTGAGCCACCATGCCCGGCTCCATTCAACCTCTTCTAAGTGTCATAATTTAGGAAAGAGAAACTACCTGTAACCCCCCCTTCCAGGAGCAGCCATGGGTCTTAAATGCATGACTTGGGAGGTCCAGACAGGAGGATTGCAGGTTTGAGGACAGCCTTATCAACATAGCAAGACTCTCAGCAAACTAGCAAGACCATGTTTCATAACAAAACATTAAAAAAGAGGCCTGGGGGTAGCTCAGACGTAGAAAGCCCTGGGTTCAATCCCTAGTAACACACACACACACACACACACACACACACACGTAAAAGGTTGAGTGGGTTGTCCAGGATGATAAGGTAACAGGAGGCAGAACTGGGGGTCAAGCCCAGATATTTAGTGCTCCTAACCACGTGCACAACCACTCCAGGGTGCCTGCCCTGCGCCCGCCGATCAGTGTCTGTCCTCTCCACACTCACCTCATCTGCACACCCACACCCCATCAGGCTCTTCTCTAATCTCAGCACCCCAGCTTCTGTCACTTCCCAGCACCCCAGTCAGGCAGAATGGGGAAACTCAGGTATTGTGACACAGATGTGCAAGGGATGCCGGGAGGACCGAGGGCTCGGCCTATCCTGGGCTGGGGAAGAACAGACCCCAGGGGCCTGTCTGCAGGAAGCCCCAGAGGTAGACTCAGAACTTGACGGGATCCGACCCATGCGAGGTGGTGGCCCCGGGCGTCTCAGCCGTGGTCTGGGACCCTCCCAGGCCCTCAGAACATTTTGCTAGAAGCTGTGGTGGAACAAGTTTTCCCAGAGAGGAAGCAGGAGGGGGCACCAGTTTGCTCTTTCAGCAGCTCTTGGTTCCCTCTCTCCTCCACCTCCCCTTCTCCCGCTGGGGCCCATAGTTCCTTCCTCCCAGAGAGCAGCCCCACCTCCATCCTCTGCAAGGCTATCCCTGTAGCTCTTTGGGGAATAAGTAGTGACTGTGCCCCTGCAGTGTAACCAGCTCTGTTGTGAAGGGGGTGGGCAGGAGGCGAGGACAGAGAGCAGATGTGTGGGAGCAAAGAGCAGGGAAGGCTTCCTGGAGGAGGAGCAAGTTAAACTGAGAACGGAAGAAGTGATCGCATCTCTCCATGTAGCAGAGGGCCAAGGCGAGACGGGAGGAAGGCAGTGCAGGGAGGAGTGGGAGGGCACACCAGGGAGGACTGACCTGTCATTAAGCGATGGGGGGCTGGAGGTGTAACAGTGATAGAAGTGTTTATGTAGCATGTTCAAAGCCCTAGGTCCATCCCAGCACCACAAATAACCAAGCACATCTGTAATGCTACATCTGTAATGCCAGGACTTGGGAGGCTGAGACAGGAGGATCACAGGATCAAGGCCAGCCTCAGCACCTTGGCGAGACCCTGCCTCAAAAAAAAAAAAAAAAAAAAAAAGCCGGGCGTGGTGGCGCACGCTTGTAATCCCAGTACTTGGGAGGCTGAGACTGGAGGATCCTGGTTCGCGGCCAGCCTCAGCTACTTAGGTCCTCGGCAACTTAGTGAGACCCTGTTTCAAAATAAAGAATAAAAAATTGGGCTGGGGGTGTAGCTCGGAGGTAGAATGCCCCTGGGTTCAATCCCCAGTACCAAAATGATTGATTAATTAGTTAATTAATTAATTAAATCAAGCAACAGTGAAGATGACGAGCTCCTCAGTGCCGCGTCCGGGCAGGGCTGGAGCCCGGCCAGTGCTCTCAGCGGTTCCGCTTGGGCTCGGCTCGCTTCCACCCGCTTCCACCCGCGCGGAACTTCTCGTCACCGCGCCGCGGGGCAGGCCAGCGATCCCCCATTCCAAGAAGCAAAAGCTGAGGTGCAGGGAGGCTGCCCGTGGCCCCAAATCACAAAGCCCGCGCAGCGGCGGCGGCGGCGCTCGAACCCGAGCTGCAGAGACCCAGGGCCAGCCCGGCCCGCTCACCCTCGAAGTAGACTCCGGAGGAGATCCGCAGCACGCGCGGCAGCGACGCGGGGTCCAGGGCGCGCACGAAGTCCTGCAGCGGCATCGGCTCCATGGTCCCCGCGGCTCCTAGGGGCAGACAGTGGCCCGCTGGCGGCCCGGAGCCAGGCAGCCCCGCCCCTCGGAGCCCCGCCCACAGAGGAGAGGCCACGCCCAGCGCCGCGAAGCCCCGCCCCGCGGAAGCCCCCTCAGAGCCCCGCCCACAGAGCTGCGGCCACGCCCATCGCCGCGAAGCCCCGCCCCGCCGAAGCCCCGCCCCGCCCGGGCGAGGTGCACAGCATCCCCGCTGCGTGCGGCCCGGACCTGGCGCTCTTGGGTAAAGCCAGTTCCCTCTTGTCTCTGTTTCCTCAGCTCTAAAATGGGGTTACAGCTGGGAGCGGTGGCACACGCCTATAGTCGCAGCTACTCCGGGAACTGAGGCAGGAAAATCGCAAAATCGAGGCCAGCCTCGGCAATTTAGTGAGATTGTCTTAAAATAAGACAATAAAAAGAGCTGGGGAGCCGGGCGTGGTAGCGCACGCTTGTAATCCCAGTACTCGGGAGGCTGAGACATGAGGATCTCAGGTTCGTGGCCAGCCTCAGCTACTTAGTGAGGCCCTCCATAACTTAGTGAGACCCTGTTTCAAAATAAAGAATAAAAAATGGGGCTGGGGGTGTAGCTCGGAGGTAGAATGCCCCTGGGTTCAATCCCCAGTACCGCAAAAAAAAAAAAAAAAAAAAAAAGAGCTGGGGATGTAGCTCAGTGGTAGAGCACTCCTGGGTTCAATACTCAGTACTGCGAAATTAATTAATTAGGTAATTAATGAAAATAAAATAAAATTGGGTTACCTGGCATTGGTTGCATGGCTTAAAACATCTAGATCAGGACTTAAACCCGCAAAATGTTGCATGAGTAAAAGCTGTCCCACCTCCCTAGGGCCCCCGCGGAGTAGGGGTGAGGATGAAGACAAGGACGGTGAGGCCCCAGACAGCCTGCTCCGCGGTGCTCTCTATTCTAACGAAGAAACACAGTGGCCTTGTGTAGTCCTGGGTCTCCCTTTGGGTCTGAGGAAGAAGATGTAGTGTCAGGTTTTCTGAATCTCCCTCCAGAGCCTCCATGGTCCCATACTTGCACACTTCTAGAGATGGGGCACAAGACCTAGGGTCTCGCTAGGTTGATGAGAGTCTCACTACTTGCTAAGACTGTCCTCGAATCTGCGATCCTCCTGTCTCAGCCTCCCAAGTACTGGAATCACAAGCATGCACCACCACGCCTGGCTCAAATAAATAATATTTAAAAAGAGGGTGTTAGCTAGGCATAATGGTGCATGCCGGTAATCCCAATTCCTGGGGAGGCTGAGACAGGAGGATTGCAGGTTCGAGACCAGCTTCAGCAACTTAGCAAGACCCTGTTTCAAAATAAAAAATAAAAAGGGCTGAGGGTGTAGCCCAGAGGTAGAATGCCCCTGAGTTCAATCCCCAGTACCAATAAATAAATAAATAAATAAATAAATAAATAAATAAATTTTTAAAAGGGGGTGTTTGTTTTTACAGCCTGTAAGGGCATGTTTCAGTCATGAGGAAAGGCTGCTGGATTCTTCTGGACCTGATGAAATGAGGCAGGAGAAGACCCTCTGCTAGAGCTGAGAGGGGCCGCGGGGCGTCTGGGCGGAGGGGCGCTCCGCGCTCCCAGCAGCACCAGCAGGCGGGGTTCACTGAGCACCTGCTCTGCGCAGGCCCTGTATAGCCCTTCGCTCAGTCCTGGGTATACACGGACAAAGCAAACACCATCATTCCCAATTCACAGAAGAGGAAACTGAGGCTCAGAAAAAGTGAAAGGATTTTCATAAGGTCATGAGAAGTAGAGATGTTAGGATTTGCACCCAGTGCTGCTAGGTCGGAGAAAATGGCAGTTCAATTCATGCCTCCCTGTGTGTTTCAGTGGACTGCGGAAGGCTCGTGCCTTCCTGCTCAGCCCAGATTTGCCCGGAATGCGGTAGAGGATGAAGATAAAAATATGGACTTTGGAGGCAGACAGAGTTGAGCTCAATTCCTACCTCTGCCACTTCTTAGCTGTGTAACCTTGGACAAACACCTTAGCCTCTCTGAGCCTCAGTCCCCTCTCTATAACGGGGACTGAAGGAGCTGAGGGTGTTGGTGAAAATGATAGTGTAACACAGGCACGTGGGCGCCAACCACGGGCTCAATGTCACCTGTAGTTCTATTTCCCAAGGGCCTCGGCTGCTCTGGCCCGTCTCAGACAACGCAGTATGTCATTCACTTCTCCCAACATACTTCCTATTTCAGGAAACAAGACTGAGGAGGAAACTGTCTCATGACTGCATAACCTGGACATGGAGGAACAGAAACACTCACAGCTGCTTGGGAGCAAGAGTGACAAAAGTCAGGCGGGGTGATGCACACCTGTGATCCCAGTACTTGGGAGGCTGAGACAGGAGGATTGCAGGTTCAAAGCCAGCCTTAGGTACTTAAGCAAAACTCTCAGTGTGTAGCTTGAAGGTAGAATGCCTCTGGGTTCAATCCCCAGCACCACATAAATGAATAGACAATAAAATAGAGCTGGAGGTGTGGCGCAGAGGTAGAATGCCCCCAGTACCAAAGGAAAAAAAAGCCATCTATTATCTTTTGTCTGTTTTCTAGGTTTGCCCATAACAAAGTTTGAGTTCATTGATTGATTGTGATACTGGGGATAGTGTAGCTCAGAGGCAGAATGCCCCTGGGCTCAATTCCCAATACCACCACCAAAAAAAAAAAAAAAAAGAAAAGAAAAAGAAAGAAACAGGGTCTCTCACTAAGCTGTTGAGGGCCTCATTAAGTTGCTGCTGAAGCTGGCCTCAAACCTGCGATCTTCCCGTCTTAACCTCCCAAGTGCTGGGATTACAGGCATATGCCACCATTGAACCCAGGGGCGTTCTACCTCCGCGCTACACCCCCGGCCCTATTTTTTTATGCTTTATTTTTGAAACCGGGTCTCATGAAGTTGCGGAGGGCCTCACTAGGTAGAGAGAGAGAGAGAGAGGAGAGGAGAGAAGAGAAGAGAGGAGAGGAGAGGAGAGGAGAGGAGAGGAGAGGAGAGGAGAGAGAGAGGAGAGAGGAGAGAGGAGAGAGGAGAGAGGAGAGAGGAGAGAGGAGAGAGAGAGAGAGAAAAAGATTGCGCGCGCGCATGCGTGCTGAGGTTGGCCGCGCGCGAACCCGGATCCTCCGGTCTCTGCCTTCCAAAGTACTGGGATTACAAGCGTGCGCCACCACGCCCGGCTTTTTTTATCTTTATTTTATTTTATTTATTTTTGGTACTGGGGATTGAATTCAGACACATTCTACCTCCGAGCTACGTCCTCAGCCCTATTTTTTATTTTTATTTTGTAACTGTCTCGCTAGGTTCATAAGTCTCACTACTTGCTGAGGCTGTCCTCAAACTGGTGATCCTCCTGTCTTAGCCTCCCAAGTACTGGGATTACAAGCATGTGCCACCATGCCCAGCTCATACTGGAGATGGAACCCAGGGACATTCTACCTCTGAGCTACACCTCCAGCCCTATTTTATTTCCTTTTCTGGGGGGGAGGGTTACTGGGGATTGAACCCAGGGGCATTCTACCTCTGAGCTACATCCCCAGCCCTGTATTTTATTCTTTATTTTGAAACAGTGTCTCACTAAGTTACGGAGGGCCTCACTAAGTAGCTGAAGCTGGCCATGAACCTGCGATCCTCCTGTCTCAGCCTCCCAAGTACTGGGATTACAAGCGTGTGCCACCATGCCTAGGCTTTATTTCTTTTTTTTGTGTGTGTGGTACCGGGGATTAAACCCAGGGGCATTCTACCTCCGCGCTACACCCCCGGCCCTATTTTTTTATACTTTATTTTGAAACCGGGTCTCACGAAGTTGTGGAGGGCCTCACTAGGTAGACAGAGAGAGAGAGAGAGAGACAGGGAGAGAGAGAGAGAGCTGAGGCTGGCCGCAAACCCGGATCCTCCGGTCTCCACCTCCCAAAGTACTGGAATTACAAGCGTGCGCCACCACACCAGGCCTGCTTAGATCTTAAATAAACACCCAAGACTTTAACTCTTTTCACCTGCTCTTAGTTTTATTATTATTATTATTATTATTATTATTATTACTATTATTTTGTGGTGCTGGGGTGGACTCCAGGGCTGCACACACGCTAAGCACACAAGTTCAGCTCTTGCATGAGCTATACTGTCAGTAGTTACTTGCTCTTGGTTGACTTTATTTATTTATTTATTTATTTTGGGTCCTAGGTTGGAACCCAGGGGCATTCTACCTCTGAGCTACACCCCAAGCCCAATTTTATTTTTGTTTTGAAACAGGGTCCCATTAGGTTGATGAGAGTCTCACTAAGTAGCTGAGGCTGGGCACGAACCTGTGATCCTCCTATCTCAGCCTCCCAAGTACTGGGATTACAGGTGTGCACCACCATGCCTGGCTTAGTTGACTTTTTTTTTAAACGTCCTTGGTTTCAATCCCCAGTACCGCCCCCCAAAAAAGGGAGAAAAAAACATCAATTTTAGAGGCACAGATAATACCTCTGACTGTGGGATGTTAGGGTAACAGTTGGAGTCTGATTGCGCATGCTAAGACCTCTGAATACTTTCCACCTGCCCAACACCTTTCCCCACATCCCTTAAAAACCTCCAGCTCCATCCTCCCAGAGTGGGTGTAAGCCTCGCTTTGTCTCCACACTTGGCCCACCAGTGAATAAACCCTCTTTTCTTCTGCAAAGCTCTTCCTCTCAGTGGTTAACACAGGCCTGGTTCCCTAGTAGCCCTGGGTCCCTGAGCCTGGACTGGGGAGACTGCCCGGGCCGGGGTGGGGCCGCAAAGCAAAAGCTGTGACTTTGGGCCTGGGGAAGTGGGTTAGAGCACACAGGGCTTTTTCTACTTCTTCCTTTTTTACTATTTTTATTTTCTTCTTCTTTTTTTTTTTTGTATCAAGGATTGAACCCAGGGGCATTCTACCTCCGAACTACACCCCCAGCCCTCTTTATTTTCTTATTTTGAAACAGGGTCTCGATAAGTTACTGAGGATCTCACTAAATTGCTGAGGCTGGCCTCGAACTTGCCAACCTCCTATCTCAGCCTCCCAAGTACTGGGATTACAGGCTGTGTCATGGTGCCAGGCTTCCTTCTGCCCTTTTATGTCCTGGCAGGGATGGATGCCAGGGCGTCTAGCAGGCTGGGCCAGGGCTCTGCCCCTGAATCACACCCCAGCCCCCACTGACGGATTTTTGCCCCATCATTTCCTAACTGGGACTGGATGGCGGGCTGGAGGGCCCCCCCTGCAACCCCTGCAACCGAGCTTCTCAAGGAAGGGGTCACAGCCCTGTGCCAGAGAGCGGAGGGGAGGAGATGGGCTCCTTCTGGGAGTAGGGGTTGGGCTCAGTTCTCCTAACACCTCAAAGACTTCTGTGAGCCAGGTGTGGTGTCACACTCTTGTAATCCTAGTACTTGGGAAGCTGAGGCAGAAGGATCGCAAGGTTGAGGACAGCCTCAGCAATTTAGTGAGGCTTTCAGCGACCTAGTGAGACCCTGTTTCCAAATAAGAAATAAAATCAGGCTGGGGGTGTAGCTCAGAGGTAGAATGCTTCTGGGTTCAATTCCCAGTACCACACACACCAAAAAAAAGACTTCTGACCGGGTGTGGTGGCGCACGCTTGTAATCCCAGTACTTTGGGAGGCGGAGACCGGAGGATCCGGGTTCGCGGCCAGCCTCAGCTCTCTCACTCTCTC
>PVJS01033463.1:0-22153 GCA_004027185.1 Glis glis | reverse complement strand
TGGCCCCGCCCACCCCACGGCCGCCCTCCCACGCTCCTGGCCCTGCCCGCCCACGTCCAGCCCTCCCACGCTCCTGGCCCCGCCCACGCCCCACGTCTGGCCCCGCCCGCCCCACGTCCGCCCTCCCATGCTCCTGGCCCCGCCCACGCCCCACGTCTGGCCCCGCCCACTTCACGTACAGTCCGCCCACGCTCCTGGCCCCGCCCACGCGCGCCTGTCCCACGTCCGGCCCTGACCCGCGAACTCTAGTCTCACTGCACAGACGCCCGGCCCTCCCCGTGGACGCCGCCCTCCCTTGGAACTGCACACGAGGCCATGGCGGAGCACGAGCTGCAGCTGGTGGCGCGGCGCATCCGCAGCTTCCCCGACTTCCCCATCCCCGGCGTGCTGTTCAGGTGCGGGGTGGCCCGGGACTTGGCGCCGCGGGGGTCTGCGGGCCACGCGCCTGGGCAACCCGGGTCACCAGCCTGTCCTTGTGTCCAGGGACATCTCGCCGCTGCTGAAGGACCCCGACTCCTTCCGCGCCTCCATCCGCCTCCTGGCCAATCACCTGAAGACCGCGCATGGCGGCAAGATCGACTACATCGCAGGCAAGTAACTTCCCTGTCTTCCTCTGTCCACTTTCGGTGGCTGCCCTCATTTGGCCTCTGACCTCTGCCCCTGCTGGCACTTTCTGTCGGGGCTGGGGAAGCGCTGCCTTGCCCTTGGGGTCCTCAACAGCCCTTGTCCTCTGGAGATCGCTCTGAGCACCCTGGGGACTGGGTTGTGTGGGGTGCGAACCCGAGCTCGGGGGAGGCCCTTTGGGGGCTCCTCAGGGGCCCGCCACGCTGTGAGCGTTTACTTGGAGTAGCCTGGAGGGTTGTAAGGCTAGACTCTTGGTAGCCCTGCCCAGCCCAGCGGCACTTCCTCCCCTAGAGCCTGGCCACGTGGGGGGCCAGCTTGTCTCCTAGGAATGTCTGACCTGAATCAACAAGTCCACCCTCCCTTCTTTTTTTTTTTTTTTTTTTTTTTGCGGAACTGGGGATTGAACCCAGGGGCATTCTACCTCCAAGCTACACCCCCAGCTCTATTTTTTATTCTTTATTTTAACACAGGGTCTTACTAAGTTGCAGAGGCCTCACTAAGTAGCAGAGGCTGGCCACAAACCTGCCATCCTCCTGTCTCAGCCTCCCAAGTATTGGGATTACAAGTGTGCGCCACTACACCCGACCACCCTCCCTTCTGGTCACTCTGTATGAACTTGTGTTGAGCACCTACTGTGTACCTGACCCTGGACTGAGACCTGGGGCTTCAGAGATGCTCAGTGCCCACTAGGGAGGCAGCAGGCACCAGGGGAAAACAGCTGATGCTGCCCAGAGAGCCGAGAGCTGGAGGAGGATCCAAAGTGACAGCCCACGCTGCACCATCCCTCCGGTCACTGCCCCACCCATTACTTGGCCACAGTACTGCTGGCTCCTCCTCACTTCCTGCTAGGAGCCCCCAGGTGTGTGAGTGTGTGAGTGGGGTGCACTGAGCAGACAGTCACAACCCAGTCCACCTGGAGGCCAGGTGCTGCTTCTGGGGAGTGAGGAGCCGCTGAGCCCTGCACCTGCCTCACTGGTGGCCCTGAGCTGCAGAGGCCAGCCCACCGAGGGTTGGCTGTCATTGGCCTTTTAGTTGGAACCAGGAAGGCCAGGTGCCTCTGGACTGCTGCCTGACACCCTTCTCACCCTGACAGGCCTGGACTCCAGAGGCTTCCTCTTTGGCCCCTCCCTGGCCCAGGAGCTGGGCCTAGGCTGTGTGCTCATCCGAAAGCGCGGAAAGCTGCCTGGCCCCACCGTGTCTGCTTCCTATTCGCTGGAATATGGGAAGGTGAGCAGGCTAGGGGTGGCCAAAGGAGGGGAAGGGCTGGACATTGCCTGGTTGTCCATCAGATCCTGGAGGAGTCTGGGGAGCCCAGGCTCCACAGGAGCCTCAAGTGGAGTTGCTGTGGTTATAGTTGACGTGGGAGCTCAGAGAGGTTGAGACACCGAGCCAGGCTCACACAGGCCTGGAGGTGGTCACTCATCAGCTCCCAAACTCTGCACTGTCCACTTCCTGTGTGCAGGCCGAGCTAGAAATCCAGAAAGACGCCCTAGAACCCGGGCAGAAAGTGGTGGTTGTGGATGATCTGTTGGCCACTGGTGGTAAGAGCCTCCCCAGCACAGGGAATCGAGGTCCTGGAGGGCTAGGCCTGCCCTGGGTCAGGTGGGGGTATCCCCACTGTGGTGGGGTGAGAACTCAGCCCTCTACAACTTCCTGGTGGCCAGGGGAAGCCGGGTTGCAGTGGTAATTGCTTCTTCCTTCTCTGCATCCCCCGGGGTGGCTGTCGTAGTGCTGAGTCTCACCTAACGCCACCTGCCTCCAGGAACCATGCGGGCAGCCTGTGAGCTGCTGGGCCAGCTGCGGGCCGAGGTGCTGGAGTGTGTGAGCCTGGTGGAGCTGACCTCGCTGAAGGGCAGGGAGAAGCTGGAGCCAGTGCCCTTCTTCTCCCTCCTGCAGTATGAGTGACCCAGTTACCAGGATTGCTACGCCCCCACATCTCCAGCTGGACAAGACGTTTTAGCCCTGGGTGCTCTGACTGGCCTCCGTGGGCACCAAGGGCAACTGGCTGCCTTCTAGAATTTTTTACTAACTCCTTCTCTCGGTTGAGTGACCTCCAGTGCCCACAGGTCCCCCCCGGGGCATTTCCTGTGGTTTCTCCAAGTGCTAAAGCCTGGAGCAGAGCCATACCTGCGCCACTGTTGAGTTGTCACAAACATAGCAAGACTACCAATAAACCGCTTTGCTACAAGCCCATCTCCTGTCATCTTAATTGCTGGGGTGGGAACCCTGGGATGACCCTGCTGGGCCTGGGACAGGCTCTGTGGAGTCCTTGGAAGATGGTGCTTTCACCCCAGTGCCTCAGGAACAGAAGCAAACAGCCTTGGCAGCAAAAATGAGGCCAAGGAGGCCAGTGTTGTCTCCTGCATTGGTCTCCTACTGCTGCTGTGACAAACAGCTGCAAACTTAATGGCCTCAATAGGATGTTATTGCCTGTCCTGGAGGTCGGTAGGCCTGTGTGCCCCAGAGGCCCCCAGGGCTGTCGTCCCCTGCTGTTCCAGCCTTTATAGGCCACCTGGACCCTTGCAGGTGGCACCATCAGATCTGATTCTGTCCCTCCAGGGCCTGCGGTGACACTGGGCCACCTGGATAACCCAGGGTCAGCTCTCCCATCTCAAAATCCTTTTGTTGTTGTTGCTACCTGGAAAATTTATGGCTGGTCTGAGGCTGTCTTGCTTTGCCTTAAGTATAATCTCCATCATCTCCACAAGAGCAGATCAATGTTTAAAGGAACTTAACAGTGACCCACTCGATAAGGCAGTCACCTCAGCAACAAATATTTATTTAAACCTCACATGACTCATAAAAAGCCAACAAGACTGGGAACCAGCTCTTTAAGGCCTCAGGTGTTCAATGCTGGGAACAGTTTAAACTAACAATCGCAAACTGAACCATCCTGCAGCGGGTCCTGCCAAAATGTTTCTTTAGAAAATCCAAATGAGCTTAATTTTTACAAGTTATTTTAGCTCAAAACTTAGAAAAGCAAAGATATCTTCCTTCTGCAAAGGGGTGTGACGTCACACCACCACTTTAGAGCCTTGTCTTTTCCATCAAATTTTAGCCAGGAGTCACAGTGCTCTGCACCCAGTTTTAGGTTTCTCCTGCAGCAGAAGAGGTGGGAAAGCATCCTGCACCCACGCGAGGGACCACTCGGCTAGTCTCTGGAGCGTCATGGACAGACCTTGATCTTGGCTTTCACAGGACACTCAGCACGCCTCTGCAGGCAAACATCCTGACGTCCCCCTCTGCCATGAGGCCACGCTCACAGGCTCCATGACTGGGGTATGGACATCAGGAGGGGGGCATCATTCTACCAAGCACTGTCCAGGTCTGTGTGGGCAGCAGACAGCCCCACAGAAACCCATGCAGTATCAACGCGTTAGTGAGATCCCCTGCCCACACTGGTGAGAGGCTCCGGGGGCACAGATGCAGCCCATGTCCAGCCTTGACCCTCGAGTGCCCTGGGGAAGGAGGTCCACGGCAAGTCGAACTGGTGACGGGACAAGACGGGCACGACAGCTCACGGCCCCTCCTCAGTGCGGGCCTGGCGGGCCAGCCGTTCAGTGATGCCAGCCAGGTCGGCAGCCTTGTCCAGCTTGAGGTAGGTGTCGGTGCGGATGTGGTGCAGGCTGAGCCAGTCCGGCAGCAACTCGGCGAGGAGCAGCAAGTGCTTCTCCATCTCCCCTGCAAAGGTGGATACGAAAACATGGTGATTTCTTTTTTGTGTGTGGTACTAGAGATTGAATCCAGGGACTTCTACCTCTGAGCTATACCTCATCCCTACTTTATTTTTAGAAACAGGGTCACACTAGGTTGATGAGAGTCTCATTACTTGCTGAGACTGTCCTCAAAACTGCGATCCTCCTGTCTCAAGCCTCCCAAGTACTGGGATTACAGGCCGGCACCACCACGCCCGGCTAAACTAATTTTTTTTTTTGCCGTACTGGGAATTGAACCCAGGGGCATTCTACCCCCAAGCTACACCCCCAGCCCTATTTTTTATTCTTT
Source organism: Glis glis (assembly GCA_004027185.1). Classification (NCBI taxonomy): domain Eukaryota; kingdom Metazoa; phylum Chordata; class Mammalia; order Rodentia; family Gliridae; genus Glis; species Glis glis. Next base: position 17,524 of record PVJS01033463.1, on the reverse strand, counting down.
ATTTTGAAACAGGGTCTCACTAAGTTGCAGAGAGTCTCACTGAGTAGCTGAGGCTGACCCTGAACCCGAATCCTCCAATCTCAGCCTCCCAAGTACTGGGATTACAAGCGTGCGCCACCACACCTGGCTGCGAACTAATTTTTTTCAAATAAGTATTGAAGTTGGGTGTGGTGACACAGGCCTGTAATCCCAGTACTTGGGAGGCTGAGACAGGAGGATCACGGGTTCAAGGCCGGCCTGGCAAGGCTGTGAGGAAGATGCTGGGGCTGGGGTGGAGCCTAGTGGTAGAGTGCCAGTCTGGCGTGCCCTGGGCTCATGCCCAGCACCCCTCCCCCCCCCCAAAAAAAGGGAGGCTACAGGAGCCAGGCAGAGACTCCAGGGAACTGGAGGGGGGCACGGTGGCGGCACAGAGCATGGCAGTGCCACCCTCAACCCCACCCCGACCAGCCTACCTGGGCTCAGGGCACTGTGGCAGCTGCCCACCATCCTGGCGCACGCCACTTCCATGGTGAGTGCCGGCTTCCGCTCAGACACGAAGACACCACGCAGCACGCGGGCCAGCTCAGGCAGCCTCTCTAGTCGCTGCAGCCGCAGCTCCTGCTCTGGCTGCCGAGTCATCTGCGCCAGCTGCTTCTGGGCCTCCTTGGCCCGGATCTGTGGCAGGTGCAGAAGACAGGTCAACAGCAGCAGGTCACCATTTTCCCATTACCCATGGTCACTGTGGACTCACCAACAGCAGGTCACCACCACCTCCACCCCTCCAATGGTCACCGTGGACTCACCCGCTCCAACAGGGCCTGGGACACGCCCTTCAGGGCACTGGGAGGGGTGGCCGGCGGGGTGGCCGGCAGTGCTGGGCTGGGGGGCTGGGGGCTGCTGGGCTCAGGGCTGTTGGGCTCCACTGAGCGCAGGGCCATGCGACTCAAGGCCTTCTCCATCTGCAGGTGGATACGGGTTAGACAGGTCAGGAAAAGCAATGTGCCCCAGCCCAGGACTCCCCATGCCTCTCCAAGCCCAAGTTTCCCTGGCACGTCGGGTAGTCTGCTGCTCGACTCAGAACCCAGCACCCAGGAGCAGGGCACAGACAGGGGCTGCAGCTGGTGTGTCCTCACCCAAGGACAAGTCAGATGAGGTGTCAAGGCCCCAATGGAGGCACTGCAGCTCTTACCTCTACCTCTGGAGCCCGGTATTCCCCCGTCCCCCAGGAGAAAAGGGCAAAGCCAGAGCCCAGCGGCCTCACCCTGGGTGACATCAGGCTGCGAGCACGGGCCAGCACCTCCTGGGCAGTGGTGAGCTTCTCCGTGGTGGGCGGCTGGGGCAACTCAGCCGGCTCAATGTCGGGCACGTCGTCGACATTGAAGCGGGGGTGCCATCGCGTCAGCTGGTCCTCGGGCACCGCCATGGGGGGGTTCAGGGAGGCTAAGAAGGCCTGTGGAGAAGGTGGTAGGTCGGGCTGCCTGAGTCACCCCCAGCCTTCCCCAACCTTGGAGGAGTGACCTAACTTCTCTATGGCCTGATCCTCAGCCAGGTCAGAGGCCAATGCTGCCACTGTACAACAGGACACCAGCCAGCGCAGAGCCGGCCCCTCCCCACGTGGTGAGGCAGCTGCAGGAGGAGGAGGCCCGGCTGGCTCCCTACAGCAGGGGCTGAGCTCACTCACCTTGTGGTGCTCCTTAACTCGCTCCACCAGATTCTGGCTGAAGACCTGCCGCCGCTGCAGGAGGCGTGAGGCTGTGAGCTGGGGGGCGGCACCACCGGCCTCTGCAGAGAGAGTCCAGGCCTGAGCTGGGCCCACCCAGCCAGTGCCCAGCCCCACAACCACAGTCCCAGACCAGGCCTGATGCCAGTGCCTTACGCCCATCCTCAGATGTGCAGGGCTGCAGGCAGGGAAACCAAGGCCAGGCGAACAAGCCGGGCCGAACCAAGGCCCTCGTCAGCACTCACCCCGGTCCAGCAAGGGCTCGATGGTGAGCTGGTAATCAGATCTCTTGATACTGTCCTTGAAGGTGGGGACATTGCGCTCTTGGCGGAAGCGGTAAGATGCAGGGTACACGGTTTTGATCTGGCCCACGTTGCGCTCCTCGAAGCGCCTGCGGGAGGTATGGGTCAGGAGGAGGCAGGCAGAGCCGGCACCAGAGGGTAAGGACTAGTCAAGACCTGCCCCGCAGCCCACTCACTTGCGCATCACATCTTGGACACCCTGCTTGACCTTGGCAAAGGTCACGGTCTCGGAGCGGTTGTAGAGCATGCCCACGATGGTGTCCATGCTGCGGAACATCTCGGCCAGCACCTGGTACTTGTAGGGCAGCACGAGGCCGGGGGGGCCGGGCTGGGCCAGGGCATGGAAGCGCTGGTAGGCAGGTGCCTGCTGGCCACTGTCAGGGAGAGAGCCGGCCTCATGAGAAGCAACAGACCACACCCCTCCGGCATCCAGCAGCAGGTGGGGGACCCCTCAGAACAACATGTGCCATTTACAAAGCTGCTGCATGCCTGCTACCTGCTTGAAGGAGCAGCTCCCGGGCCTTCTGCCTATTCTGTCCCCTCCTGCTGCCAGCCTCCCATCAGCCTATCATCTCCAGGGGCCTGTCCACCCACCCAGGACTCACCATGGCTGCTCTGCAGGCGCCTCGGCCTTTGGTGTGCTAGGTTCCTCAGCATCCTTCTGAGCACTGGCCTTCAGAGCCTGGACCCGTGCCCCCAGCGCCCGTGCCCTCCGCAGGCACGACTGGAGCTCAGAGATGGTATCCTTCGAGGGAGCCTGGGGACACAGGGTGGGTCAGTCCAGCTACCCACCATGGTCCCTCCCACACCTGCCCTGGTCTAGCCTCCTCACCTTATCCTGCTGGGTTGCCGGGTGGGGCGGCTGGCCTGCTAAGGAGGTGGCTTTCTTGATCTTCCTACCCAGGGTTGAGCGGGCAAGGGAACCAGTAACAGAGGAGCCAGGATCAGGGGAGCCAGGGACAGAGGAGCCAGAGTCAGGCGGGGAACTGGGGCAGGAATCCTGGTGGGAAGGAGGCCGCAGGTCAACACACGACAAGCCGTGGGGTGCGCCTGGCTCTGCAGTGAGGCTGGCTTGCAGAGTCAGAACTGGACCATCAGTTAACTGGACTGTGCAATAGCTGGGAGCCAGGCTCTGGGGGTATCCCAGCAAATCAAGGGCTCTGCTGAAGCCAACAGGAGGAGCTGTCACCTCGCCTGTTCTTGTGGCAGCTTCCAGGGCTTGTGACCCCTTGCCTGGGCTTACAAGGTGAGCTGGGCTTGACCTGGTTCAGATCCCCCAGCACCTTCCCCCAGCCAGGTGCCAGAGCCCAAGTCCCGGCAGTCCTGCAGGAGGCGTCGGTCGGGCCAGGCCTGCTGCGCTCCAGCTCCCGGAGCAGGCCCCTCCTCGCAGGCGACAGGTGAGCCTCCCCCGGCTCCCCACCGACCTCCAGCCCGGCCGTACCCGCCCCACCCTGTGTCCCCAGCCCCGTCCATTCCCGTCCCCAGCCCTCTCTGCCCCGCTCTCTGTCCCCTCGACCCCCACTCCCTCTCCCTTTTGCCCCCGGCCCCGCTGTGCCGTCCCGGTTCCCGCCTCACCGCATCCTGCAGTCGCAGCCTCCTGCGCGCGGGCGGTCCGAGCTGGCTGCTCCCGGGCGCGGCGGGCGGGCGGGCACGCTTGCGGCTGCCGCTCAGGGCAGACGAGGGAGCCGCGAGCACGGTGGGGCTCGGGGTGCGGCAGGCCAGTTTGGCCCGCGCCGCGGCGGGGCTCGGGGTGCGGCAGGCCAGCTTGGCCCGCGGCGCCACGGGGCCGGGCCCCGGGCGGCGGCGAACGAAGAACTCGGTCACTCGGCGCTGCGCCATGGCGGGAGACTGCGTTCGCGCCGTTCCCGCGCTGCTTTCGCGCCGTTTTCGCTTGGCCCCGCCCCTCCGGGCCACACCACAAGGCGGAGTGCGTGGGGGGGAGACGCAGGCGGTCCGTGCCCGACTGCGCATGCGCCCGCTTTCACCCGCCTGGGCTGCACCATCGGGAAGAGCGAGTAGGGGGGAACTGACGTGCCTGGCGCATGCGCACTGCTGCGAGGCCGGGGCTGGGTCCGCACACCCCGCGTGTAGTCTGCGCTCGGCGCGCGTGGTGTTCAGCTGCTCGCAGCCGCGGGGGAGTGCGAGTCCAGCCGGGCCCAAGCCCCCCGAACCGATCCGGTGCCATCGAGAGTATCTGAACCGAGCCGCAGTGTAGGACTTCAGAATGGCTGAAATGAAAAAGTGTCCGCAAAATCCAAAGCGTCCCTTGTCTGAGGAATGGGCGTCGGGCCACGGCCACCGGGACGCAGGAACAAGGTGGCAAGCTGGGAAGGCTGCGGGCGGGTCTGCAGAGCCCGCCCGGGACCCCAGGAGGTGAGGGCGAAGGGCTTCTGCTCCCCATCTTTTTTTTTGTATTGGAGATTGAACCCCGGGGCATTCTACCTCCGAGCTACACCCCCAGCCCTATTTTTTATTCTTTATTTTGAAACAGGGTCTCAATTAAGTGGCTGAGGCTGGCCGGGAACCCGGATCCTCTGGTCTCAGCCTTCCAAGTACTGGGATTATAAGCTACACCCCCAGCCCTTTTGTTTTGGAAACGGGATCTAGCTAAGTTGTCCAGAGTCTCGCTAAATTGCTGAGGCTGGCTGCGAACCTCTGAAACCTGCGATCCTCCTGTCTCTCAGCCTCCTAAGTACTGGGATGACAGGCGTTCGCCACCACCCCTGGTCTGCTTCCATCTTCAACACATTTTGCATAAAGAGCATGAGTCACACCCATTTGAAACAAGAAAAGGAACAGAAACTGTGCCGGTATTGAAAATTTGCTCTGATATTAATTTCTAGTAAAATGTAAAAGACAGTCATTCAGGCAGGGAGAGGCAGTAGCTCTGTACATTCCTAGAGCTCCCCCTCCCCTTCTTATGCTCCTTTGTTCTAAATGATTAACCCATAGTAAGAATGTAAAGATAATTAAAGCCTCTAGCCTTAGAAGCACATAGAAACTTAAGAGCACCATAGAAGCAGTGAAGGCCTTTAGCCCTAAGATCACAGTGAATCTGGCACATTTTAAAACCATAAAGATAGCAAGGGCCTTATGCCTTGCTCTTAGAGATTATACACAGCTGCACTGGCTACAGCTAGTGCCTCTGTTTACCTCCTATTCCTTGTGACCCGGCCTCAGTATGAGAAAGGCAAACTCCATGTGTTACATCAAAGTGCCCATAGTTGATAGACAACCAATACAGCCCAATACAATAGAGATAAAAACAAGGTAGATTAGTAACTTTTGCACTTAGTAAGTGCACTTAGTAGAGTAGAAGGCACCACCTGCCTAAGGAATAAGTTATGCCTAAGAAATAAGTTACTAACTCGTTGCTTTGGTAACGCTGATAAAACCATACCAATGTGAAAACTGTATTTAAGGGGCCGGGGTTGGAGGGAGGGGCAGAGTTCCACTTTCGGGCTCTCCAGCATGTCTTCCAAGCACGCTGCTTTTTTTTCTCTCTTCTCTTTTTTCTATTTCCTACTGACTTTGTAATAAAATTTTGTTACAGCTGCAACCGAGCCACCTGTTAGTTTTAATTCCTCTCTTCAGACAATCTGATCTGAACTGAAGGGAAAGAGCCCACAGCGCGGCTCCCACTATAACAGAAACTTTGGTTGGGTGATGCCATTGGTGCTCGCAAAATAACCTCAAGAGGGAGGAAGCTGGCGGAGGATGCAGGCCGGCCAGGCTTTAGGGTCCACCTGTATGTAGGGGTCAGCGCCTAGACACTCTTGTGCAAGGTAGTAGTAAACCAGAAATCTGCGGGGAGCCTTTGCCTAGCATGTGGGAGGCCCTGGGTTCAGTCTCCAACACCAAAAACAAATCAGTATAGAGAATTAAGACCAACGCTTTTTTTTTTTTTTTGGTGGTACTGGGGATTGAACCCAGGGGCATTCTACCTCTGAGCTACACCCCCAGCCCTTTTTATTTTTTGTTTTGAAACAGGGTCTTAGCCGGACGTGGTGGCACACACTTGTAATCCCAGTACTTGGGAGGCTGAAACTGAAGGATCCGGGTTCACGGCCAGCCTCAGCTACTTAGTGAAGCCCTCCGCAACTTAGTGAGACCCTGTTTCAAAATAAAGAATAAAAAATAGGACTGGGGGTATAACCCGGAGGTAGAATGCCCCTGGGTTCAATCCCCGATACCTCAAAAAAAAGAAAGAAACAGGGTCTTGCTAGGTGGCTGAGTCTCACTAAGTGGCCGAGGCTGGCCTTGAACCTGTGATCCTCCTGTCTCAGACTCCCAAGTACTGGGATTACAAGTGTGAGCCACCAATGCAGCATTCTGTTATGGTTATGGTTTGGGTTTTGGTTTTGTTCTTTTGTTTGGGGTGGGGTGCTGGGGATTTTACCTCCAAGCTCTATTTTTTTTTTTTTCAAAACAGGGTCTCACTAAGTTTCTGACAGCCTCACTAGGTTGCTGAGGTGAGCTTTGAACCTGGGATTCTCCTGTCTTAGTCTCCCAAGTACTGGGATTAAGGCGTGTGCCACCACACCTGGCTAAAGGTTTTGTTTTGATATGTTTGTTCTGGGCCACCAAATAAAATGTCTGTCTGTCTTTTTTGGTGGTAGTAGGGATTGAACCCAGAGACAATCTACCTCTGAGCTACTGTCTCACACCCCTAACCCTATTTTTATTATTTTTTATTTTGAAACAGGGTCTCATTAAGTTACTGCGCACTGGCCTCAAACTTGGGATCATCCTTTTTCAGCCTCCCAAGTACTAGGATTACTAAAATGTATTTCTTAAATGCAAACAGGAAGGGCTCAGGGTGGGCTTAATGGTAGAGCACTTGCTAGCATGAGTGAGAGCCAGGTTCTTTCCCCAGCACCACACACATACAAATCCAAAGGAGCTGGAGGCTGTGGACTGGAATTGACCTTAAAGGTGCATGAAGGCATTTTCTGGAGTGATGGAAATGGTCTATGTCATCACAGAGGTTGGGGTTACCCAGGTGTATTAATTTATTAAGACTTGAGGGTACATTAAGTTTTATGCATTTCACAATACATAAACTTGTTGAAATTGAATTATAAACAAATAACGGGAGTTCCGGTTTATGGCATGTATGAAGAAGTGTTTAGAAATGACATCTGTCAGCCAGGTGTGGTGGTGCATACTTGTAATCCCAGTACTTGGGAGACTGAGACAGGAGGGATTACAGGTTCAAGGATAGCCTCAGTAAGTAGTGAGACTCTTATCAACCTAGCGAGACCCTGTTTCAAAATAAAAGTAAAATAGGGCTAGGGGTGTAACTCAGAGGTAGAATGCCCCTGGGCTCAATCCCCAGTAACACACACACACACACACACACACACACACACACACTCACTTACACAAAAGGGGGGGTGAGCTTGTAGGATTCTAGGACTCCAGTAAGAGCCTAAATTCCAGGCACAGCCTCTCCATAGGAGACATTGTAAACCTTTTGGCTCATAGCTGTCATCAGGTGGGAGGGAGCTGAGTCTCCTACTAGCTTGGTGACTCCCTACTCTCTGCTTGGCATTTGCAAAATAAAGAAACACCTGGCCTGGTGCCCAGGCACTTGCCTGTCATCACAGCTACTCTACTTGGGCGGCTGACACAGGAGGATCCCAAGTTCAAGCAACTTAGCAAGACCCTGTCTCACAATAAAAGGGCTGGAAATGGAGCTCAGTGGTAGAGTGCCCCTGGGTTCAATCTATACCGCAAGAAATGAAAAATACCTGATCTCAGAGAAGCTGAGGCAGCTGGACTTAACCACAAGCAACTGTTCAATATCTGGCTCCTGGCATGATCGTTGGCTAGACCCTGCCTTGCAGAGATAAGCCCATGGACCAGATGCTGCTGGGGCCTCTCCAAGGCCTCCGACTGAGGCCTCCGTGCTGAGCAGGCTCCAGCAGCGTTTCATTTCTTTTGCCACCTGCCCACCCACCAGCTGGGGCCACAGAGGGCTGCACAGGGCTCTCAGAGCTGTGCCAGGGAGGCTGGAGGCGTGAGAAATCCAGGGACACCGTCTCAGAGGGGACTCCCTTCCCACCTGGCTGCCACCTGGCATGTGACTCAGTACAGCATGGCTGGTCACTGTCACCCCCGCTTCTAGGAGTTCTGGGAGGGAACAACCGTGCACAGTATTGGGCCAACCCTGGGGCACAGGCCTGGAGCAGAAGCAGGACCCAGGTGCCCCTGAGCAGCTGTGGGGCTGCTGAGCTGCATCCTAGAAGGACATTCACAGGGGGCTTCTGGGACCCCGCACATAAACCTGAGAGGCGTCCGGCCCTGCATGGGGTGAAGGGCCAGGCCTTGGAAGCGCTGGGAGTCGAGACTGGAGGTCAGGGTGGGGTTCACTCCTCAGGCCCAGTACAGCAAGGGCCTTGGGACCCTGCCTCAGTGCTGTGCCAATGTTCTTCAGATGGCTCAGAGTGTAGCCGGACCAACTGTTGGATATTTATTTCCTCCCTTTGGTACTGCGGATTGAACCCAGGGACATTCTACCTCTGAGCTATACCCCTCACCCTATTTAATTGTATGTATGTATTTATTTATTTATTTGTGTGTATGTGGTACTGGGAATGAAACCCAGGGGCCTTTTACCTCCAGCTCCTTTTTTTTTTTAATTTTTATTTGGAAACAGGGTCTCACTAAGTTGCTGAGACCCTCACTAGGTTGCTGAGGCTGGCTTCGAACCTGTGATCCTCCTGTCTCAGGCTCCCAAGTACAGGAATTATGAACGGGTGCCACCACACCCGGCTTTATTTTTTATTTTGAAACAAGGGCTCACTAAGTTGTGGAGGGCCTCAATAAGTTGCTGAGGCTGGCTGCCGCGAACCTGCAATCCCTCCTTTCTCACCCTCCCAAGTACTAGGATTACAGGTGTTGGCTACCACACCCAGCTCAACTGTCAGATTTTTTTAATGTAACTCCTGAAGAGTAGACCTTTGGGATGACTTCAACCTTGGAGACTTGAGAAAATTGCCTTCTTCTGCTACAGTGATGGATGGAGTTCAGGGGCCACTTTCGTACACATGGCCCTGTCTCCTGGTCACATCTGACTGGATGAGAAATTCACTGCTGAGCCAATCAGGTGTGACCCTACTTCCTGGTCATAGCTGATTGGATGAGAGGTACACATTGAACTATTCAGCTGCTCTCCAGGGACTGGTGTCAGGATCACCCATCCTGTGTGGGACAGCTGTCTCCTACCATGTGGAAGACACTCTGGTGCTAAGACAGAGCAGGCAGCCAGAGACACAGCTAGCTCAGATGTGGTTTTGTGTTTGTTTTGTTTTGTTTGTGTGGTACTGGGGGTTGAACCAGGGATATTCTACCTCTGAGCTACACCCCCCAGTCCTATTTTTTTTTAAACACGGTCTCGCTAGGTTGCTGAGAGTCTTGCTACTTGCTGAGGCTGTCATCAAACCTGTGATACTCCTGTCTCAGCCTCCCAAGTACTGGGATTGCAGGTGTGCACCACCACATCTAGCTTCAGATGTTTTTGTTTTTGTTTAGTTTGGTTTGGTTCTGGGGATTGAACCCACAGGCCTTCTACCTCTGGGCTATACCCCCATCCCTATTTTATTTTTTATTTGGAAACAGGGTCTTGCTAAGTTTCTGAGAGCCTCACTAAGTTGCTGAGGCTAGCTTCAAACCTACGATCCTCCTATCTTAGCCTCCCAAGTACTGGAATTACAGGTGTGCACCACCACGCCCAGCTTCAGATGGTTTTAAATAGGTTCCAGTTTGGTTTCTTGGAGGACCACAGCCCTTCATGCAGCTCTAGATATTTAGTAAGTAGCCAGTTCCTTCCCATACACTTACCTCTTTTACTTGAAGTGTCTCTGACTGGGTTTCTCTCTTCCAACCATTGAGCCTTAATTAAAGCGTGGTCGCAGAGGTCGATCCATACGAGGCTGCATTAATACAAATATAGAGTCTAGAATAGGGGAGGTGAAAGCCCTTTTCTGCTAAGTTGTGTCCAGGTTCCACCCAAAGAATCATGTTGACTTATAGGGATGGGACGCCTAGAGGACACAGCCTGAATAGAGTGCCTTCAGGGGAGACAGACCAGATGGCAAAGGGGCCAGAATATTTACCTGTAGATATTTACCCTGGAGACACTTGGAGACTGGGTCAGTCTTCATTCATTTGATTAACCAGTACTTACAAGTGCCCACTAGACAATCGGCTTCTGAGGGCCCGTTACAGGCAGGCCACTGTGGGCCAGCTGTGTACCAGGTTGAGAACAATACCCCATCACCACCAGCATCATTTGTGTGTGGAGAGGGGTACTGAGGATTGGACCCAGGGGTGTTCGACTTCGAAGCTACACCCCCAGTCCTTTATATTTTTTATTTAGAAACAGTCTCACTAAGTTACTGAGGGTCTGGCTAAGTTGCTGAGGCTGGCCTCGACCTTGCGATCCTCCTGTCTCAGCTTCCCAAGTACTGGAATTTTAGGTGTGTGCCACCATGTCTGACTTCATTATTTTAACCACTCTAAAATAGATGGTTAGAGTAGCCATAGGTCCTGAGTTTGGATGGTAGCCATGTCCTGGCCTTGCCTAATTTCCCTAGAATCAATCTTGGTCCCTGAGACCTGCTCTCCACCTGTCTACTATTTTGACACCTGCGCAGTGTGAGTGGTTTGCAGTAGCCCTCACCTGCTTCATCCTGGTGTAATCCCTATGTGACAGTAACAACCCATGGCATGCAGCACTTCCCAGGTTGCAAAGCCATTTTATGAAATAGCAATAGCTAGCCTCTGCCGAGGTGTGCTGTGCGCAGTCCTGTTCCCTGTGATCATAACGCCGTATCAGTCTCACTCTCAACACAAGCCTCTGAGTGGTGCCCATGTATGGCAAGGAAGCCAAGACTTAGCCAGGTGTAGTGGCACATGTCTATAATCCCAGTACTTGGGAGGCTGAGACAGGAGGATCACAGGTTCGTGGCCAGCCTCAGCAACTTAGTGAAACCCTGTTTCAAAATAAAAAAAAAAATAAAATAGGGCTCAGGTGTAACTCAGAGGTGGAATACCCCTGGGTTTAATCACTAGTACCACAAACAAAGGAAGAAGAAGAGGAAACCGCTGCCAAGACTGGAGGGGACAGAGCTGGTGCGCCAGACAGCCATGCCTGCACGCTGCCGCTTCTCCCAGTCAGCGGCTCTTCTGCAAGGGCCCAGGCAGGGAGCAATGGCTGATGGTGGGATGCAGGCTCATGGCATGGCCCAGGTCCTGCAAAGAGCCTGTCAGTCACCTGCAGCCACCAGGGAGCTTTTCACAGTCTTGGCTTGGAACGTGGGCTCTGTGGCCAAGTCTAGAGACAGCATCACCTTCATTGAAGGCATTTGGGTCTCAGCCAGAATCAATCTGCACTTGGCTCCCTGTCTGCCAGACAACCTTGGAATCCATTACTGATGGGACGAGGCTGGACGATGGAGAGGCTGCTGCTGCTGCTGCCGCCCACAGGTCAAGTGACCTGGGAAATCTCTCCTCCCGAGCCTCAGTTTCCTTATCTGCACCACGGGGATCTCATAAAACCTACCTGCTGCAGGCCTGCTGTGAGAGTCCAGGGAAAAGGGACTGAGCAGCTCATGTTATCTCAGCCGTGACAGATGTCCTGGTTGTTGTACTTGGTTTCAGAGAGTGTCAGAGTGAGGAGAAGGCTAATTTTCTTTCTTTCTTTTTTTTTTGCAGAACTGGGGATTGAACCCAGGGGCATTCTACCACCGAGCTACACCCCCAGTCCTTTTTTTGCGGTACCGGGGATTGAACGCAGGGGCGTTCTACCTCCGCGCTACACCCCCGGCCCTATTTTTTTATACTTTATTTTGAAACCGGGTCTCACGAAGTTGCGGAGGGCCTCAATAAGGAGAGAGAGAGAGAGAGAGAGAGAGAGAGAGAGCTGAGGCTGGCTGCGAACCCCGATCCTCCAGTCTCCGCCTCCCAAAGTACTGGGATTACAAGCGTGCACCACCACGCCTGGCCTATTTTTTATTCTTTATTTTGAAACAGGGTCTCACTAAGTTGTGGAGGACCTCACTAAATAGCTGAGGTTGGCTGCGAACCTGCAATCCTCCAGTCTCAGCCTCCCAAGTACTGGGATTACAAGCGTGCACCACCAGGCCCGGCATGTCTTTATTTCTTTTTTATGGTGATACTGGGGATTGAACCCAGGAGTGCAAAGAGTAGCTACCTTCAAGTTATACTCCCAGCCCTCTTTTGTGTGTGTGTGTGTATGTGTGTGTGTGTGTGTGTGTGTGTGTGTGTGTGTGTGTGTTACTGGGGATTGAACCCAGGAACATTCTACTTCTGAGCTATAACCCCCAGCCATTTATTTATTTATTTATTTATTTTAATTTTTTGGTACTGGGGGTTGAACCCAGGGGCATTCTACCTCCGAGCTACACCCCCAGTCCTGTTTTTTATACTTTATTTTGAAACCGGGTCTCACGGAGTTGCAGAGGGCCTCACTAAGTAGCTGAGGCTGGCCGCGAACCTGCGATCCTCCTGTCTCAGCCTCCCAAGTACTGGGATTACAAGCGTGTGCCACCACGCCCGGCATTTATTTATTTATTTATTATACTGGGGATTGAACCCAGGGACATCCTACGTCTGAGCTATACCCCAGGCCTATTTTACTTTTTATTTTGAAATAGGGTCTCACTAAGTTGTGGAGGACCTAAGTTTCTGAGGCTGGCCTTGAATCTGCGATCCTCCTGTCTCAGCCTCCCAAGTACTGGGATTACACAAGCATGTGCCACCACACTCAGCCTATCCTGGGCTTTCTAGGCACACTGCCCAGGGCTTCCTGTGCAGACACCCTGCTTTGGGATCACTGACTGACTCTGCTAAGGCCCCTGTGCCTCTCATCCGGTGCCTGATGCCCTCACTGCCCACTGCTGGCCTGCAGAGGCAGCCACTCCTTCTTGGCAAAGGGTCCTTGAAACATTTATAAGAACTCAAGGATGGCCAGGCAAGGTGGTGGTACATGCCTGTGATCCTGGTACCTGGGAGGCTGAGACTGGAGGATCACAGGTTCAAGGACAGCCTCAGCAAGTAATGAGACTCCCATCAACCTAGCAAGACCCTGTTTCAAAATAAAAATTAGGGGCCGGGCATGGTGGCGCATGCTCATAATCCCAGTACTTGGGAGGCCGAGACAGGAGGATCCGGGTTTGCGGCCAGCCTCAGCTACTTAGTGAGACCCTCCGAAACTTCATGTCAAGAGAAGCTGTGAAATGGATTCCCCTGGGACCTGAGTAGGCACAGGAGTTGGCCACTGGGAGAGGAAGCAGTGTGTGGAAACCTGGGTGCCTGGCGCCTGGGCGGTGAGGGCGATGCTCCAGGAGAGGCCCTACAAGGTCTTTTCTGGTCTCCTCAAACATTTTGGTCTCCCCAAGGGTGATGAAGCCTTGTGCCTGGGAGAGGCAAGACCAGGTTTCATATTTTTATTTTTTATTTTTGGTACTGGGGATGGAACACAGGGGCATTCTACCTCCGAGCTATACCCCCAGCCCTGTTTATTTATGTATTTATTTATTTCGAAACAGCCTCAGAGCCGGGTGTGGTGGCGCACGCTTGTAATCCCAGTACTTGGGAGGCTGAAACCGGAGGATCCGGGTTCGCGGCCAGCCTCAGCTACTTAGTGAGGCCCTCTGCAACTCCGTGAGACCCGGTTTCAAAATAAAGTATAAAAAATAGGGCCGGGGGTATAGCTCGGAGGTAGAAAGCCCCTGGGTTCAATCCCCAGTACCGCAAAAAAAAAAAAAAAAAAAAAAGAAACAAAGCCTCAGTAAGTTGCTAAGGTCTTCAAGTTGCTAAGGCTGGCCTCAAACTTGCGCTCCTCCGGACTGAGCCTCCCAAGCACTTGGGATTACAGGCGTGTGCCACCATGCCCAGTCAGGTTTCACATTTCAGTACATTGCTAAGTCTGGGAAGGGAGCCTGGGTGAATCCAGGAGACAGCGAGCCACTGCTACAGTTAGGCAGGGGGCACTCAAGACGGGTCAGATGCTGGCTTGCACAGAGACCTGTGTGTGTGGCCCGACCCCACTCAGAGGCCCAGCACTTAGCCACCAGGCATCGCGAGGGTTAATGGGCAGGCCTGCAGGGTGCTTGCTTCATGGGCAGCTGGAGAAACAGGAGCTGACTAATGGTTAGGAACCGTAGCTGGTGGCAGGACCCACTTGTCTAAGTGCCAGGAGAGGATGGTCCAAACCCAGGGGTTTCGGACCAGAGGGAGGGAGCGCGACTCCCAGGTGAGAGGCAGGCCTTTGCGCTTTGAAGTGAGGCGTGGTGGAACCTGCACCCTCGGAGACGGGAAGGGGCATTTGTGGGAGGTAGGGTTCTGAGCTGGCCCCGCAATTCCTCCTAACTACGAGGCCAGGGTGGAGATGGTGGCTAGACCACAAAGGGCTCAGGATACCTTGAAGGAAGGAGAAGGAAGGCCATCTGATCATATCGATAGTAGCCCCTTGGCCACTGTGCAGAGGACGGCAGGAGCCGAGGGAGGCCGTGGAAGCCCCTGGGCCCGCAGAGGCTGGGGTGGGCACAGCAGGGCCACACGGTGAGCAGCAGGCACAGAGGCTTCAGTGGTCCTGTTCCTTCCCCGCCTTTGGTCCAGCACTGCCTGGGTGAGGAGGGGGAGTGCAGTCCAGGGAAGCAGCAGGGTCCCAGGCCCGCAGGAGTATTGTTGCAAGGCGGGCGCGGGCCACACGTGGAGCCCTTAGTCGGTCCTCAGCCCTTGAAGTCTGAGGAGAGAACAACCATTCCCATCTCCCTTCCAGGCCAGCCCTGACCTGGAATCTAGGGAGGGAATTCTCTGCATTCCTGCACCAAGCCCGGGGCTGCCAGGGTTGGTGAGGGGCCGGAGACTTTCCCTGTGGCTCTGAACTGCCGGGCCAGTCAGGTGTACAGGTACATCGAGAGAGGATGAGGGGATGATCTGTGGGGACCTCGGCTCTGGGTGACATGACTCCTGACCCTGGCCACGCCTCAGGTCATAAGGGTAACTCAAATAGCAGTCAAAGCCGGGCGTGGTGGGGCACGCTTGTAATCTCAGTACTTGGGAGGCTGAGACCGGAGGATCCGGGTTCATGGCCAGCCTCAGCTACTTAGTGAGGCCCTCCGCAACTTAGTGAGACCCTGTTTCAAAATAAAGAATTAAAAAATTTAAAAAAGAAAGAAAGAATAAAAATAGGGCTGGGGGTATAGCTCGGAGGTAGAATGCCCCTGGGTTCAATCCCTAGTACCGCAAAAAAAAAAAAAAAAAAAAAAATAGCAGTCAATCCCATGTATTGGAAAGCCTGAGTGGTTTTCTTTCTTTCTTTCTTCTTTCTTTCTTTCTTTCTTTCTTTCTTTCTTTCTTTCTTTCTTTTTTACTTTCTTTCTCTCTCTCTCTCTTTTCCCTCCCTCCTTCCTTCCTTCCTTCTCTCTCTCTCTCTTTCTTCTTCTTCGTCTTCGTCTTCGTCTTCATCTTCATCTTCATCTTCGTCTTCTTCGTCTTCGTGCTTTTGTGACTGGGATTGAACCCAGGGGCATTCTACCTCTGAGCTACACCCCCAGCCCTATTTTTTATTTTGAAATAGGGTCTCACTAAGTTGCAGAGGGCCTCACTAAGTGACTGAAGCTGGCCTTGAACCTGCGATCCTCCTGTCTCAGCCTCCCAAGTACTGGGATTACAAGTGCACACCACCACACCCAGCTCCTTCCTTCCATTAATTAATTAATTTATTTATTTTGCTACTAGGGTTTGAACCCAGGGATATTCTACCTCTGAGCTACGTCCCCAGCCGTATTTTGTTTTTTATTTGGAGACAGGGTCTCACCAAGTTGTGGAGGGCCTCCCTAAATTGCTGAGGCTGTCCATGAACCTGTGATCCTCCTGTCTCAGCCTCCCAAGTACTGGATTACAAGCGTGGGCCACCACGCCCGGCCAACCCCAGCCCTTTTTATTTTTTATTTTGAAACAGGGCCTTGCTAAGTGGCTGAGGCTGCCCTTGAACCCACGATCCTCCTGTCTCAGCCTCCCAAGTCCTGAGAGTCCAGGTGTGCACCACTGGGCCCGGCGGTTTTCTTTCTTGAGCAGGCCCTGGAAGCTTTCCAGGTAACAGCTCCCATGTGCAGGCATAGGTCCCAGGCCGTGGGGCTGGGGTGTGCGGGGTGGGCATCCTGCCCGTGAGCAGTTGCTGCTCTGTTGCCAGGTGTTTCCTCTGATAACCAGGAACTCTGTCCTCATTGAAGACGGCTCGGTAACAGTGACGGGAGGTCAACGGTGACAGGAGGTCGAAGCAGCGGAAGGGAGGCTCCTCGTGAGTGAGGGGCAATGGACCGGTGCCAGGGTGTCTGTGGGGAGTGCTACCTTGGGGCAGTGTGGGCAGTGCCAGCCAGTGTGGGGGCACTGGCTGCAGGTCTGTCCTTTCCCAGGCCACTGCCTCAGTGACAATACACACTGCCTTGGCAGGGAGCTCTCGCTTTCTCTCTCCTCCTCTCTCCTCTCTCTCCTCCTCTCTCCTCTCTCTCCTCTCTCCCTTCTCTCTCCTATCTCTCCTCTCTCTCTCTCTCTCTCTCTCTCTCTTTCTCGGTACTGGAGATTGTCCTCTCTCTCCTCTCTCTCTCTCTCTCTCTCTCTCTCTCTCTCTTTCTTAGTACTGGAGATTGAGCCCAAGGGCATTCTGCCTCTGAGCTACAGCCCCAGCTCTTTTTATTTTGAAACAGGGTCTTGCTAAATCACTGATGGTCTCATTAAGTTAATTAGTCAAATAGCTATTCATTGTACCAATGGACCACAGTCTGTTTCTCCATTATCACCTGTGGACACACAGGAGGCAGAGCTGTAGCCCCGGGACTGTGGTCCAGGCAGGTCCCTCCTGCCCCTGCCCGTCCTACCTCTGCCTGGCAAGCAGGAAAGTAACAAAGTTCTGTTTCTGAGGATCTGTCCCCATTTTGCTAAGTTTATTTTGTGAACAGGTGATACAAGCACAAACTAAACTGTGAAGACAGCACCAAAGGGAATCTCAGGGAAGACTGTCACCCTCCCAGAGGTGGGGGTTTCCCCACAGGCTGGGGAGGGGGCTGCACTGTTCCTTAGCCGAAAGGCCTGGTGGTTAGTCTAATGGTAACATTGTATCTTAGAGACCTTACCTATTGACATGCTTGATTCCCTCGATTACCTAGTATTACACTCAAAGATACATTTTAGTTTATTTGACTAGCTCCTGTGGGTGCAGTTTTTAAAACATGTTTTGTTACTTTAACAATTCTTTTGTGTATGTGTGTGTATGGGGGGGGATACTGGGGATTGAACTCAGGGATGTGCTGCCTCTGAGCTACATCCCCAGCCCTATTTCTTTCTTTTGTTTTTTTTTTTTTTTTTTTGCGGTACCGGGGATTGAACGCAGGGGCGTTCTACCTCCGCGCTACGCCCCCGGCCCTATTTTTTATGCTTTATTTTGAAACCGGGTCTCACGAAGTTGCGGAGGGCCTCACTAAGGAGAGAG
>PVJS01033462.1:0-22155 GCA_004027185.1 Glis glis | reverse complement strand
AAAAAAAAAAAAAAAAAAAAAAAAAAAAGAACAGAAACTGGGAAGGTTAATGAGATATAAAGGTAACAATGACCAGGCAAGGACTGTAGAAATCAAAACAAAACTTCAGCCCCTTCTGTGGGCTGCATTCTGAGGACAACCTGTGTAAACAAGGATGGGGGTGGGGGGATGAGCAGACAGGTGGTGCCAGGAGTTTGAAGGGGCCATTGACCTTTGGAATAGAGATTCAGATTAATGATTGAAACTGGGCAAAAGACATTGAGCCCCCAAAACCCAATTCTGACCCAATTCTGACCAATCACAAAAGAGCAGATGAGGGACTACAAGAAAGTATAAAAGCTCACCTCCTAAGAACTTCAATGGTTACTATCTTTTAGGACATGTCCCCCTGTGTGGAGGGAGCTATTTTTGTCTTCTATCTTTCCATGGCTTAAAAATAAGCTTTCATATTTCTATACCCTTCATTAGTCCTTGGACTTCAGATGAAGTGAGTATCAAAGAAAACCAGAAAAGTTTAGACTCTTTGAAACAAAATTTTCATTGTAGTTAAAAACTCACATAACATTTGTCATCTTTATCATTTTTAAGTGTGTAGTTCAGCAATGCTAAGTGCATGCATATTGTTTGTAACAGATCTCTAGAAACTTTTCATCTTACAAAACTGCAATTCTGTACCTATTAAACAACTCTCAACTTTCCCTTCCTCCAGCCCTGGGAAACCACCATTCTACTTCCTGTTCTATAAATCTGACTATTTTAGAAATGTCATATAAGCTGGACGTGGTGGCTCACGCTTGTCATCCCAGTACTTGGGAGGCTGAGACCCGAGGGTCCAGGTTCGTGGCCAGCCTCAGCTACTTACTGAGGCCCTCCGCAACTTCTTGAGACCTGGTTTCAAAATAAAGAATAAAAAATAGGGCTGGGGGTGTAGCTCGGAGGTAGAATGCCCCTGGGTTCAATCCCCAGTACAGAAAAAAAAAAGAAAAGTCATATAAATGGAATCATACAGTATTTGTCTTTTTTATGACTGACTCATTTCACTTAGCATAATGTCCTCAAGGTTCATCCATACTGTAGCATGTGACGGGGATTTCCTTTGTAAGGATGAATAATATTCCATTGTATGTACAGACCACAACTTAACTATCCATCCATTCAGTGATGGACATTTGGGTTGCTTCCACCAGTTGCCTATTGTGCCTGATGCTGCTATGAACATGGGTGTGGAAGTATTCAGCCTCTTGCTTCTCTTTGTTCATTTGTGGAATTTAAGCTTCACCAAAGAAGCTTTGAGGAGTCACATTGCTCAATCTAGAAGGTTCTTTGCATATTTTGTGTTTTGCTTCCCCAAGGGAGTTGTCCTGGTCACAGAGGGCTTGGGAGCCCTTAGTCCAATCATCTGTGTCAGAGCAGCTGGGTTTGATTTCACCTAGCAGTCTAACTGCAAGAAGCACCTGGGCCTGCTTTCCTTAAAATGGTAGCTATGAGAATAGACTTGAGGAATTTCTTTATCAGTTTATCTAACATGCCTTGATGTCAGATTTTCTGTCCATTCTCTCTTTGCTTCTTTGGTCTCTGGCCTGGAGAAAATATGCCCCAATGGGTGATACCTAGGTATGCTTGCTGATTGGGCACATCTGCAAAATTAGCCAACCAACACTGGCCAGGAATCCCTGCATGAGCATTGGAGACAGTGTCTTAAGTTGTGAAACCAAATGGATACTTGTCGCCAGAAATCATATCCAAGTGACTGCCATATTGAGAAGGAGGTAGCCAATTCATATGTCCCACTTGGGGACACTATTCTGAGCTTCTGTCTTCCTTCCTCCTTCCTCACTCCCATCCTCTGAGCCTCCTCCTTGCTCAGCTGTCTGTGATGGAGAGGGTCGCAGGCAGGTCCACAGGTAGATTGGGTATGTAGAACTGACCAGAGGCGCCACAGAAAGGAAGCAAGGATGACTTCAGGAAGGAAGAAAACTGCGTAGGTGAATGTCACTGGGCTTCCTTCTTTAACCTTCAGCTTAATGCCACTTCCCTGAGTCCTCAATCTAAATTATGTCCTGTTATACACTTTCATGGAAGCCCATACCTTTCCCAAGTAATGCTAATGAAAATTTGACAGCTAATCGATCTCTCCTTCTTGATCCACTTTCTTCTCTTGGCTTCCAAGAAAACCACGTGGTTTTCTCTTGACTTTTCTGGCTGATCCTTATCAGCCTTTATTTTGCTAGTTTCTTCTGATATCCTCCACCTTTAGATGTTAGAGTCCCCAGAGTTCAATCTTTGGGCTTTTCTTTTTCTCTCTACACTCCTTCCCTTGGTGGTCTCATTTAAGTTCCTGGCTTTAAATATCTATTCTCAAGACTTTCAAATTTGTATCTTCTCTCAACTCCAGACCCATCTATATATAGTCTAGACCCATCTATATCTCTACTAGGATGTCTAATATAGATAAACCAAGCTCAGCAAAGGCCCAAACTGGCCCACCCCCACTTCTGAAAATAGTTCCTCCTCAAAGTTAATAACAATTACATCTTTCCAATTGCACAGGCCCCAAACCTTGGTGATGTCCTTGCTTCTTTTTTTTCTCTCTACTCACTTTCAATTTATCAGCAATTTCTGTCCACTCTACCTTCAAAATATATCCAGAATCTATCCATTTCTTACTACCTCCATTTGTCTATTCTGCCTAAGTTATTGCAACAGTCTCTTGACTTGTGCCCTTGACTCTTGCAGTCTATTCTCTTCTCATGTCAGAATGACTATATTAATATATGAGATAGGTTATGTTGCTCCTTTGCTCACAGTCCCTTGGTGGCCTCCTTTTACACGCTCAGTAAAAGCCAGTATTTGCTCTGACTTACCAGGCCTATTTCATTCAGCCTCTGTTACATGTTTTCCCCACTCAAACCACACATGTCTTTCCATCAACTGTTCCCTGTGCCTGGAACATTCTTCCTCTATCAGATATTCCCAGACTTATTTGGCTTCTTCAAAAATAATAACAACAACAAAAAACTTACTAAACTCCCCCCCCCGAAATATACCTTTTTTAAGTGAATAAACAGAAAGAAGCAGTGACAAATTTGCATTTTTTCTGTGTCTATATTTTGTTCCAACACCCACAGCAGTGGTATCTCCCACTTTGGGAACCTATGCGTGGATACCTATGGGGATAGAACCATCACTTCTTTCAGGTCTTCTCTCAAAAGTCACTTTCTCAGGCAAACCTTTTGGCCATCTGGTCTGAAATAACCACTTCTCCACCATTTAAAATCTACTTTCAGCTGGTTGTGATGACTCACACCTATAATCCCAGTACTCAGGAGGCTAGGATAGGAGGATCAGAAGTTTGAAGGCAACCTCAGCAATTTAGCAAGGTCCTCAGCAACTTAGTGAGACCCTGTTTTGAAATAAAGAAAAATAAAATAAGGCAGGCGTGGTGGTGCACACCTGTGATCTCAGTACTTGGGAGACTGAGACAGGAGGATCGTAGATTCAAGGACAGCTTCAGCAGTGTAGTGAGACTCTCAGCAACCTAGCAAGACCCTGTTTCAAAACAAAAAATAAAAAAGGGTTGGGGGTATAGCTCAGAGATAGAATGCCCCTAGGCTCACTCCCCAGTACCCCTCCCCCCAAAAATAAATAAAAATAAAATAGGGCTGAGGGTGTATCTTAGAGGCAGAATGCCCTTGGGTTCAATCCCCAGTACCCCCCACACACACACACCAAAAAAAAAACAAAAAACAAAAATACTTTCTAGCTTTTTTTCCCTATTCAGTCTTTATAAGTATCTACTACATAGTTTACATATTTATCTTCTTTTATCTGTCTTTTATAATAGAACATAAACTCCCTGCAAAAGAGTTTTAGATATGCTTTGTTGACAATATTTTCCCAATACCTAGTACGATGCCTTGGTACGTAATTGGCTCTTGATGAATATTTGTTCAATGAATAACTGCATGAGTTTACATAACGAATTGATCAATGTTTCTGATTATCTTCCTAGAACGTGGCTCCATGAGACCAGAGACCAAGCCAGTCTTATCCACCCCTGTATCGCTAGAGCTGAGCACAGGCCATAGTGAGTCATAGATACTCAGCAAGTGTTTTTTTTTTTTTTTCTAAATAAATCACTGCAAATGTCAGTAGTGCCAGTTCTGACAGAAGGAATTCATTGGAGGGAGCATGGTAATACAGATATCTTTGCAGCTATACAGCTGCCCAAGCAGTCCCAAATTAATTTTAGAGCAATACTGGGTTTTGTTAGGAGTCATTTTTCATATACTCATAGAATCTCACAATTTGAAATGACACACAATAGTGTGTGGAGTTGTACTGAACCATGCCTGGAGTTTGGTTCTAAAGTCAACAGGGATGGCAAAATTTATGTATAGAAAAAAATAACCTTTAAAAAATCTCTTAAATCACCCATACGGTACAGATTTCATGGTTTTATGTATTCTGTGCCATCTCAGTAAATTCAACTCAGCCAGTTTTCCCTCCAGAGCTGGAACAGATGGCCATGGCTGTTTCTTTGGTTGAGTACCAGATGAAGTAGTTGGCTTGAGTTTAAGTGCCATATTGTCGGGGGGAAATTACATATATATGTACATATTCATCTGTATTATTTTCTTTTGCTGAGCATATAGTTGAATTCAAACAACTTAAATGTTTGTGTTCTGTAACTCCATTGTACCATTTGGTCCAACGAGTGTTGTCTGGACCTCTTCATGTTTATCGTAGGTCAAGGCCTTGTAAGTGGGAGGAGAAGGTGGAAAATCACCCTTTGGGGTCGTTGCAATTGTTGGCATGACCAACTAGGAGAATATCAACCACAATGATCTTCCAAACAATGATCTTCCAAACTAAAAAAAAAAAAAAAGTCTTTAATCTCAACTGTATTCAGGCTCTAAAAAACAACATATATAGAGTGCCTGCTGTATGCTGGGGACTAGGTGTTTTGTGTCTTATTGAACTATCTCATAGAAACCCTTTATTTATTTTTATTTTTAGTTTTTGGTGGTACTGGGGATTGAATCCAGGGGCATTCTACCTCCTACCCTAGCCCTATTTTATTTTTTATTTGGAAACATGGTCTCACTAAGTTGCTGAGAGACTCGCTAAGTTGGTGAGGTTGTCCTCGAACCTGTGATCCCCCTGTCTCAGCCTCCCAAGTACATGTGCCACCATGCCAGGCTCCATAGCAACCCTTTAAAGAGGATGTTATAATCCCTGTGACCCTGCAGTCATTCTTTACAACAGCCAGGCAGGCACACAGGCTTGGTCCATTGTCTGAAAGAACATGCTTAACCATAGCCAATGTTGGAGACACTTTGAGCCTGGGATGTGGCACGAACATTCCTGTCTTCTTCCCGTGGGTCGTCTTTCAGCCCACTCCAAATCTGCCTTGCAGGGATGCCTTAAAACCTCTTCTCCAATACTTAGGAGGCTGAGACAGGAGGATCACAAGTTCGAGGTCAACCTCAGCAACTTAGCAAGCTTGTTTCAAAATAAAATCTGTTTCAAGCCGGGCATGGTGGCGCACACTTGTAATCCCAGTACTTTGGGAGGCGGAGACCGGAGAATCCGGGTTCGCGGCCAGCCTCAGCTCTCTCTATCTCTCTCTCTCCCTGTCTCTCTCTCTCTCTCTCCCTCTCTCTACTTAGTGAGGCCCTCCGCAACTTTGTGAGACCTGGTTTCAAAATAAAGTATAAAAAATAGGGCCGGGGGTGTAGCGCGGAGGTAGAACGCCCCTGGGTTCAATCCCTGGTATCGCAAAAAACAAATAAATAAATAAATAAAAATAAAATAAAATCTGTTTCAAAATAAAAGATAAAAAGAGCTAGGGATGTAGCTCAGTGGTAAAGTGCCCCTGACTTCAATCCCCAGTTCCCTCCAAGCACACAACTCTTCTCCCATCCCACAAAGCTAACTAGAGTATGCGTCTATAAATAAATCAATAATAATAAATGATAATAACAAATCAACTTGTTTAAAGAGTAGTGTGTTATGGTGTTAGTTGAAAAATATAAAACTCTTTCTTTCTTCTTTTTTTCTTGGGGGGGATGGGGTCTCACTATGTTGCCCAGGCTGATCTTGAACTTGTGGACTCAAGTGATCCTCCTGCTTCAGCCTCCCCTGTAGCTCTGCTCCAGGTGTGTACTGCTGCGTCAAGCTTAAATTTCATTTTGGTTGGAACTAATGAATCACTGATAAACCCACTCAGAGGGCGAAAGGAATCATGGTCATGTGTTTCTCTTTTGAACATGTTCTCTACTTAGTGTCCTAGTTTCTACACTGAATAAATTCTTTGCTTCAAGCCAGCTCTCAATGAAAGGACAGCTAATACAGCCCTGTTGCTTCAGACAAGCAGCCTCGGATGATTCCATCTTGTTCGTTTTTTACACCTCCATGTGTGTCTTTTCTTCAGCTTCTTTAGGTATCACGGCTGCTTCCACAGCTCCTCAAATCATATTTAAGTATTGGTCATAAGTCACATTACCAACATCTAAATCTTCTACCAATTTCCTATCTTTTCCATCTCTTCTTCCTCAGGAATCTGGATGCATCTTACCACTGGCCATTGTGTTCAAACTGGGGGGAAAGGACTCCAATTGGCCACTCTGGTAAAGATGGGGGAAGGAACAAAAGAAGGAGGAGACAGTTCTGCATTTCACATTTATATAATGATAACGGTTCTTGGGGAGTTTAGGTAGCATTTCTCATGGGACCGAACTAGTAAGTAGCAGAGCTGGCAGCTGAGTCTGGGTCAGCAAGGCTCCAAATCACCTACTGTTTGTATTACATCATACTACCCACCATAGGCAGCAAAATCCCATTAAATGCAAGTATTGGGCAACAATGATGAGCAGACTTTGTGTGAATAGATAGAATCACATATGATTCACTAAATGGGTCTGGAAATGTGACCTTAGAGAGGCCAGGCTAAGTGAGGGTCTTTACTGAGATCATTAACACTGAATGAGGTGTTTATCCTGTACATGGGACCATACTAGCTCCTCTAAAGGAAACACAACCTCCAGTAAGATGGTGTTCAAGAGACTCACAGTCTAACGGAAGGGGAAATGCACTGTAATAGTCAGGTGCCTTCTGGAAACAGAGCGCACACTCACACTGGACAATTAAGGGTATGTGTGTGTATGTGTGTGTGTGTGTGTGTGTATGGTACTGGGTGTGGAAACCAGGGGCATTCTACCTCCGGGCTATACCCCCAGCTCTGTTTTTTTGTTGGGAAACAGGGTCTTGTTAAGTTGTTGAGAGCCTCACTAAGTTGCTGAGGCTGTCCTCAAACCTGCAATCCTCCTGTCTCAGCCTCCCAAGTACTGGAATTGTAGGCATGCACCACCATACCTGGCTAAAAACTCTATCTTTTTTTTTTTTTTTTGGTGTTACTGGGGTTTGAACCCACAGGCTTGCACATGGTAGATAAGTATTCTACCACTGAGCTACATCCCCAGCCCTTAAGTATTTAAGAGGCTAATCTATTTATAAAGATGTTGGTGAAGGACTGGGGATATAGCTCAGTGGTAGAATTCTTAACTAACATATGAAAGGCCCTGGGTTCAATGTCGGCACACACCCTCTCCCCCACCCCACCAACACACACACACACACACACACACACACACACACACACACACGGTGAGGTTTAGGGGATGGGGAAAGAATAATGTAATACCCTGGGGCTAGTGACAGTAGGGTAGGGTTCTGTTGCTCATGCCCCCAAAACATGCAGGGACAAGGACAGGAAGCAGAGCATGGCTGCATGAAGAAGAAGGAACATCCCCTCTCCCAGGAGCTGTGACCTTCAGTAGAGAGAAATACCCAACCATGGTGACCCATCAGGTGAGGCAGCCACAGTGATATGTATCTCAGTGTCTCTCTTTCCACTCTTCAATCTCCTAGTGATGCCTCCCATTAGCTAACCCCCACAGAAACTAAAAGGCGAGCATTCATTCCATCCCTAAGGACCAGAGACTCCCAGGCACAGCACGGAATGGACAAAGTTAAAGAGCGAATCGGAAAGGGCAAATGAAAGATAATTCTGTGAACTGGCACACCGCTCAAGTGTATTGTAGAGGTTGTAAATTACGAGAGTATTACTGTAAATTATTTTGTGAAATCATATTCTCATTATGGAGTATCGTTTTTATATATTATGATATTCTTTCACTAGGTTAGATTCAAGGTAGAATGCCCAAATTAAATATTGAGATAGACTGGCTTCCTGGCTCACCCTGAGTGGGAGGCAGGTGGGCTAAGCCTGCTGAATGAGCACATTTCAATTGCATAAGCCACGGTTTTGCTCAATTCTTTTTCCCTTGTGTAACTTTATTCCACTCACTCAGATTTTTCTCCATGCCCTTTTCCATCATTTTTTTTTTATGTATTCCTTTCTTCCATTTTTACTCTCTCTTTCTTTCCTCCAATAAAAAGGGCTGCTTGGCTCACGCCTCCATCAACAGACGCTTGGAAATAATGCACTGTGGCAGCTTTTCAAGGCTTTTTTCTCCTTCCTCCCTCCAGAGAGAAAAACAAAAGGGTAAAGATGGCTGGAGGGATTGGATCGGAACATTGTTTTACTGGAATTTGCAGCTGTTTCTGGATTGCAGGAGTCACTGGAGGGAAACAATGTGCTCAGGGACTGGAGGAAATGGTTTGGCTCCAATCTGTCCCCAGTCATCTGGGAGGAATTTTTTTTTTCCATTGTTACAAAGGTTGCTACTCACCAAAGATTTTGCATCTCTGTGCAGAGAGTGTGTGTGTCAGGGAGGAGGCCTGGGGAATTCATACAGGATGGGAGCGGAGAAGGCAAAGGTGAAGTGCTGGTGAGAGGCGAAGGCAGAGGAGAATGACCTTAGCTCAGGACACAGAGCCTTCTCTGGGTTCTGGCCTAGGCTAGAGCTCACGAAAGGGTCACCAGTCATATCTAAGAGTCGGATGACCTAAGGAGATGGCCATCTTCACCCAGCAGGCAAAATCAAGATGGGGTTTATGGAGGCAGGTGGATCTAGCTAATGAATGAACAAGAGACTCAATTTTGGCTTCTCATCCAGTGTGAAAGGCTGGGGTCAAATGCTTAAGTACTGCTGGCTCTATCGTCTATGTATACAGAAGAAGTGAACCTGCACACACCTTTGCTCTCCGAGGCAGGTATTCCTGGTACTATTCGAGGGAGCCTCAGAACTGTGTGCTTTTCTCCCTGGGTTCTCACCTTGCCTTGGTCCTGTCATCTCTGTGGAAGGAGCCAGTGGAACACTATGCAGTGAGGCAGACATCAGGCTAGTGGGCAACTGGGGTTACCCAACCCACCTTCCACCCTTCATTCAGCTCCTCCTGGTAGACATTTCAGTGTACTTTGGGGTTTGTGTATGTGTTCTCCCATATTGATTTTTTTTCTTTTTTTAGAAAGTTAGTGTATGGGTTAAATGGTATCCCCACCAAAGGATGTTGAAGTCCCGACCCCCATGACCTATGAATGACACCTTATTTGAAAAGGGTCTTTGCAGATGATCAGGTTAGGATGATCAGTTTGGGCAGTCCCTAATCCAATATGACTGGTGTCCTTATAAAAAGGAGAAATTTGGACAGAGACAGGCATGCGTAGAGCTAAGAAATGTGAAGACCCAGGGAAAAGATGTCCTTCTATAAGCCAAGGAATGTTTGAGGCGACAAGCAAGGCAAGAGACAAGGAACTGACTCCCTCGTAGCCCTCAGAAAGGATTGACTTTACTGATGCCTTGACTTCAGACTTCCAGCCTCCAAAACCATGAGATACAATAGATTTCTGTTGTTTATGCCATCCAGTTTGTGGGTATCTCATTATGGTAGACCCAGGAAATGAATACAGTTAAGTTTGATTAACTTTTCTGATCTAATCCTTATTTCTCCAGTGAAGAAACTAAAGCTCGAAAAGTCAGAGAGCCAATTAGGAACAGAGCTCTGAATTTCCAGATCACCCCTCTACCCATTGTTGTAAGTGGTCTGATTTGGATACATCACAATAATGACAGTCTTCTGCTGTTGGGACAGAGAGTGGAGAAAAGCTGAGTGTGGTGGCACACGCCTGTAATCCCAGTACTTGGGAGGCTGAGACAGGAGGATCACAGGTTCAAGACCAGCCTCAGCAACTTAGCAAGATCCTCAGAGACTTAGCAAGACCCTGTTTCAAAATAAAAAGTAAAATATGGCTGGGGGTGTAGCTTAGAGGTAGAATGCCCCTGAGTTCAATCCCTAGTACCACCAAAAAAAAAAAAAAAAAAAAAGAGAGAGAGAGAGAGAGAGGGCAGAGAAATGTTGTCCCGACCTTGTAATATACACGCTACTAGACTTAAGGTCAAAGCAAAACTTTGGCATCATTCATGTGGCATGGGTACACTTACACTGTGACTTTCAGTGTTAACGGACTTTAGTTACGTTCACTGACTCATCTTTTTTTTTTTTTTTTTTTTGCGGTACCGGGGATTGAACCCAGAGGCGTTCTACCTCTGAACTACACCCCCGGCCCTATTTTTTACACTTTATTTTGAAACCGGGTCTCACGAAGTTACGGAGGGCCTCACTAAGTAGAGAGAGAAAGAGACAGGGAGAGAGAGAGATAGAGAGAGCTGAGGCTGGCCACGAACCCGGATCCTCCAGTCTCCGCCTCCCAAAGTACTGGGATTACAAGCGTGCGCCATCATCTTTTTAAAAGCCCCAAAGCAGCGGGGCATGGTGGCACACGCTTATAATCCCAGTACTTGGGAGGCTGAGACAGGAGGATTGCAGGTTCGCGGCCAGCCTCAGCTACTTAGTGAGGCCCTCCTTAAATTAGTGAGATCCTGTTTCAAAAATAAAGAATAAAAATAGGGCTGTGGTGTAGCTCGGAGGTAGAATGCCCCTGGGTTCAATCCCCAGTACTGAAAAAAAAAATCTAAAAAAAGCCCTAAAGCTTAATGAGATTGCTAGTGGGTTATGTATCCAAGTTATAACTATATGTAAAAAGAGGTAACTGTTTGGGGTACTTCTTGGGAAGGTCAAGGACAATTTCATGTACCCTTGGTGCCTTCTCTCACAGGGATCTGAAGTTCTGGTGAAACTATCGGGGATCCTGAGCCTGGCCAAGCTGTGAGTGGTGAAAGGCAGAGTGTGTGTCCCAGTTGTTAGCTATTGGTCTTCTACAGGCCTTGTGAGGTGTCAGGAGGAGCCTCTCTGCTCCCCTGTCTTCACAGCTGTAGAATCGGTGGATACCATCCTCAGCAAGAAGGAACACAGCCTGCCGGCCCTATTCCCGCCTGCTTCTCCTAGCACCCAACACAATGCCTGGCACAGCCCTTCGTGAGTGGTGGCAATGGGTGGGCACACTCATCCCTCCACCACCACTCAATAGTACCACCTAGGGGACTGATCCTTTAACACATGGGCCCTTGGGGGACATTTAACATTCAAACCATAGACCATATTCAAACATTTTCTTTGACCCTAGCATTCACTTTTTTCTTCTGATTTCTGAAGAAACTTTAATGATTTCATGGGTCCCTAAAAGTATAGCAGGCCCTCCATTCTGTGCCTACTATGCTGAATGGTAAGTCACCCAGGCGGAGTGTGGCGGAGTGTTAATCCCAGCTTCTGCAGGGAATTCAGGTCTCCTCTGATATCCTCATCATAAAAGCTTCAGGAAGGACAGTGTGTGACGACTGATGGCTGCAGAATGAGCTTCTCATGTGCGGAGATACTAAGCAAGGCATTTGCCTCTTGTAAGTCCTTATATTTTCACCCTTCTCTGATGTTAATTAGCACTCATTGCTGCAGAGGACAAGTGGAGAGTTTCAAGAGTCACCCCGCCCCCATTATCTTTTTTTTTTTCTTGTACTGGGAATTGAACCCAAGGGCATTCTACCTCTGTGATACACCCCTAGCCCTTCTTATATTTTTAAATTTTACTTTGAAACACGGTTTCACTAAATTGCTGAGACTGACTTTGAACCTGCGATATTCCTGTCTTAGCCTCCTAAATACTGGGATTACAGGCGTGCTATAATCCCACACCTGGCTAAACCAAGCACATCTTTGTGTGTGTGTGTGGGGGGTACTGGGGATTGAATTCAGGGGTATTCTACCACCAAGTTACACCCCCACCCCTATTTTATTTTATTATTATTATTTTTTTTTTTGCGGTACCGGGGATTGAACGCAGGGGCGTTCTACCCCCGCGCTACGCCCCTGGCCCTATTTTTTATACTTTATTTTGAAACCGGGTCTCACGAAGTTGCGGAGGGCCTCACTAAGTAGCTGAGGCTGGCTGCGAACCCAGATCCTCCAGTCTCAGCCTCCCAAGTACTGGGATTACAAGCGTGCGCCACCACACCCGGCTAGAGTCTAGAGTTTTTAATGGTTTTTTTTTTGTGTGTGTGTGTGTGTTACTAGGGATTGAACCCAGGGGCATTCTACCTCCAAGCTATACCACCAGCCCTATATTTTATCCTTTAGTTTGAAACAGGGTCTAAGTTGTGCAGGGCCTCACTAAGAAGCTGAGGCTGGCTGCGAACCCAGATCCCTGGGTCTCAGCCTCCCAAGTACTGGGATTACAAGGGTGCACCACCACACCTGGCTTTTAATGGTGTTTAATTGCATAGCAACAACTGATCAAATCACTGGCCACATGATTAGACTTGGTTTCCAGCCCTCTTCCCCAGCCCTATCACCCCTAGGGTGAATGGTATCACAGGGCTCAAAGCCCAACCCTGTAAACACATGGTTGGTTTTTGTAGTATGAACAAATCCCATCCTGTGTCACCTCATTAGCATAATCTCAAGTGTGGTCCGTGGGCCCTGAATAGCAGAAACACCTCCTGTCACTTAGGAAGTGAGAAGGATTTAGTTTCCTTTCCAGGAAATAGGGAGAAGACCAGAAAAACTCTTTATAATGCAATACTACCTAGCAGATTGGCTGTGAGAATAAGAGATTAATGCATATAAACTAGTGTGGCACATAGCAGGTACTCAATAAATAATAATTATTAGCCATTACTATATGAGAGCTTGTATTATAAACTACTAAGAAAAGACCTTTTTGTGCCAGTATTGGAAAATTGCTCTGATATTAATTTCTAGTAAAATGTAAAAGGCAGGGAGAGGCTGTAGCTCTGTACATTCCAAGAGCTCCCCCTCCCTTCCTCTTCTGCCCCTTTGTTCTAAATGATTAACCCATAGTAAGAATGTAAAGACAATTGAAGCCTCTAGCCTTAGAAGCACGTAGAGACTTAAGAGCACCATAGAGGCAGTTAAGGCTTTAGCCCTAAGATCACAGTACACAGCCACACTGGCTGTAATCAGTGCCTCTGTTTCCCTCCTATTCTTTGTGACTCAGCCTCAGTATGAGAAAGGCAAACTCCATAGTTGATAGAAACCAATACAGCCCAATACAATAGGGGTAAAAACAAGGTAGATTACTGACCTCTGTGCTTAGTAAGTGCACTTAGCAGACTATAAGGCACCACCTGCCTAAGGAATAAGTTATGCCTAAGAAATAAGTTACTAGCTCATTGTCTTGGTAATGCTGATAAAACCATACCAATGTGAAAATTGTATTTAAGGGGCCAGGGTCGGAGGGAGGGGCAGAGTTCCACTTTCCGGCTCTCCAGCGTGTCTTCCAGGCACGCTGCTTTTCCTCTTCTCTTTTTCTAGCTCTTACTGACTCTGTAATAAAATTTTGTTAAAGCTGCAACTGAGCTGCCTGTTAGTTTTTAATTCCTCTCTTCAGACGATTTGATCTGAATTGAAGGAAAGAATCCACAGCGCCGCTCCCACCGTAACACTTTTTATAACAACTTTACATTTAAAGGTGTCTGTCACATGTAAAAGGACACTTAATAAAGCATTTTGACTATGAGGTGATTACTCTGTTAATTAATTAACTAATTAATTAATTAATTTTGTGGTACTGGGGATTGAACCCAAGGGTGTTCTACCTCTGAGCTACACCCCCAGTCCTATTTTATTGTTTCTTTTGAAACAGGGTCTCACTAAGTTGCAGAGGGCCTCATGTTGCTGAGGCTGGCCACGAACCCGTGATCCTCCTGTCTCAGCCTTCCATGTACTGGGATTACAGGCATATGCCACCATGCCCAGCAGTAAAAAGTAATTAATTAATTTATTTACTTATTGTGGTACTGGGGATTGAGCCCAGAGGCATTCTACCTCCAAACTATACCCTACCCCCCAGCCCTATTTTGTTTTTATTTTGAAACAGGGTTTCACTAGGTTGATGAGTCTCACTATTTGCAGAGGCTGTCCTCAAACCTGTGATCCTCCTGTCTCAGCCTCCCAAGTACTGGGATTACAAGTGTGCGCCACCACGCCCAGATCTGGAAATTTATTTTAAGGAATTACTTTATCTTACCTTATGGAGGCTTGGTGAATCCAAAGTTTAATGGGGGTTGGGGAGCAAGCTAGAGACACAAGAAAAAGTTACATTTGAGTCCAAAGGCAGTCTGCTATAGAACTAGGAAGAGCTGATGTGGCAGACCAGGCTCAAGGGCAGTCTGCTGGAAGATTCCCTCTTGCCTGAAGGAGGTTAGCCTTTGGTCCAGTCAGGACTTCAATGAATTGTGTGAGGTCCACCACGCAATCTGGAGAGCAATCTGCTTTAGTCAAAGTCCACCCGTGTAAATCTTATCCAAAAACTCCCTCAAAGAAACATCCAGGCTGGGCACGGTGGCACACACCTGTAATCCCAGTACTTGGGAAGCTGAGACAGGAGGATCACAGGTTGGTGGCCAGCCTCAGCTACTTAGTGAGGCCCTGTTTCAAAATAAAAAGTAAAAATAGGGTGCTGGGGGTTTACGTCAAAGGCAGGATGCCCCTGGGTTCAATTCCCAGTACAACAGCAACAATGAAAACCAAAAAACTATCCAGGATAATGACCTAATATCTGAGCACTGTGGCCCGGCCAAGTCAACACATAAAATTAACCATCACAGAATTGTTCTATCCAGTATATGCACTGAGATAATATGGTTTGACCTGAATGAATCCAATGCATAAGAAAAACGAAGGAAGTGCTCCTAAATGCTGTTGGTGATTGTGTTAAGATGGTGGGATTTGGATCGTTTATTATCTTTCCTGAGCTCCTGGCTTGAGGGAGGGCCTAATTCAAAGAAGAGTTGGGAATACTGGATAAACCTCAGCCTAAGACAACTAGTCGGAGCCCAAGGAATATATGCGTGCCATAGATGGGTAGACCCATGAACAGGACCCAGCCTGAAATATTCCTCTAAAAGGTGAAGAAATAAGGTGAAGGTGAAGAACTCAAAGCTGGGGTTTTGCCTATAGTTACAACATTCACCAGACCTGAAAAGGAGAAAGAGAATGAGGAGAAATGTCGGAGTGCAGGAGAAAATGTCAACAAGGAGCTTGTCACAACAGAGAGACAAATTTAGATTAAAAAAAAAAAAACACTGGTCTTTTGTTGTTGTTGTTACCAGGGGCATTCTATCTCCAAGCTACACCTCTAGCCCTTTTTGTTTTTTATTTGGAAACAGGGTCTCACTAGATTGCTGAGAGTCTCACTAAATTGGTGAAGCTGGCCTTGAGTCTTTGATTGTCCAATATGGGGATTACAGGCATGCAGTACTGTGCCCATCTAAAACTGGTCTTCTTAATGCAGAAATGATGCTCATTTTACTTACTGGGTTTGCTAGGCAAAGTTGACTTTTATATTTGGTATTTTTCTAATCTTTTATGTGTACATTTCCATTACCTTTGAGGCACTGATGGGAAATTAGCTTTCAGTTACATTTTGTTAAACGAATGAGCCTTGGCGAGCTCTATTAAATCAGCCTCATAAATCAGCTTTCCTGGTCCTTAATCATTTATTCTGCTCTGGCCTGGACTCTCTCCTACTTATCTCCTCCTGGCATGGAGTTATCCATGGCTGAACATAGTGTCCTTGATTGATTATCGCACGTCCTTGCTCCTATCTGTCCCCAGTCCTTTCTCCCCGTTCCTCCCTTCCAAGGTCCTCGCTGTAGTGGAATGGGTTTTACACGCCACTCAGTGCTCAGCTTGGCCCCCAGACAAGACTCTGGGCCAAATCTTATCTAGGTACTTCTCTTGGGTGTCTCTGTACTTGCCTACAGACTTGGCAAACTTCTTCAGCCAAGAGTGACATACAGTGGTGCACTCTTGAACCAGGAAACTTCCACTGACATAGGGATTCTCAGAGGATTTAAGGGCTGGAATTTTGTGATAATGGTGAGAAAACTGTTAGGGAGACCTGGAGGCTAAACTTGGACATAATGACGAAGCTGGCAGAATTTATCTTCAGGCTCACCGTGCTCTCTTCAGCTCCCACAGCCCCTCCAAGTTCTCGATGCCCACAGACTCTTCTCAAATGTTCTGGTCTCTCTTCCAGGGCTGCCCAACCTGGACAGCCAGTAAGAGTCTTGGAATACCTTTCTATGTTTCCATTTATTCAAATTTATGTTTAATTATAATTAATTTATATTTAATTAGCTCTCATCCAAATAATAAGCAGGCAAAGAATTGGAACATATATTTCACTAAAGAAGATACAGAGATGGCAGATAAGTACATGAAAAGATGACCAACATCACTAGTCATTGGGGAAATGCAAATTTCCACAAGGAGCCACCGCTACCTGCCTATTCACCAGAGTGGTTAAAATGTGAAAGATGGATCATACCAGGTGCTAGAAAAGATATAAAACAAATGGAAGCCCCATTCACTGCTGGTGGCAATGCAAAATGGTACAGCTACTTTGGAAAATAGTTTTGACGATCTCTTAAAAAGGTAGACATAGATGTGCCATATAACCCAGCTGTTGCATTTGCTAGGTATTTACCCAAGAGAAATGAAAGCATATTTCCACATAAAAACTCATATGCAAATGTTCCTAGCAGTTTTATAACCCCAAACTGTAAACACCCTGTATTAGTCTGATTAAGCTGCCATATGAAAATCCTCAGACTCTGTAGTTTAGTGAACAGAAATTAGCTGGGTGCGGTGATGCACGCCTGTAATCCTAGTACTTGGGAGGCTGAGACAGGAGGATCGCAGGTTCAAGGCTAGCCTCAGCAACTTAGCAAGACCCTCAGCAACTTAGCGAAACCCTGTTTCAAAATAAAAAATAAAAAAGATCTGGGGTGGAGCTTGGAGGTAGAATGCCCTGGGTTCAATCTCCAGTACCAAATAAATAATTAAAAGAACAGAAATTTATATTCTTATAGTTCTGGAGGCCAGAAAGGCCAAGAAGTCTGGCAGGGTTCCCGTTCTGGGCCTCTTCTGGCTTTCAGATGGCTGCTTCACACTTCACGTGGCCTTTCCTCTGAATGGAGAGAGAGAGAGAGAGAGAGAGAGAGAGAGAGAGAGAGAGAGACTGAAACTCTGCAACTTCTGCGAGGGTCTCTTGGCATTCTTCTGCAGCCATGTAAGCCGCTCCAGGCTGCTGAATGACGTCAGCTGAGAGGGTCAGCTGACAGCACCAAGCCGCAGGCCTGTGAGGTCACCTTACATCACCCTGCTCCAGTCACTCTACCAGTTGACTATGAGTTCATGAATGACTCCAGGTAAGACCAGCAGCAGAACTGCCCAGGTAAGCCCAGCCACGAGTGCAGAATCTTAAGCAAATACATGGTTGCTGTTTTAGATGGCTGCCTTTCGAGGTGACTTATTATGCAGTAATAGATAACTACAATGCTCACCTAAGGCCAGCCATTTGGAAACTCTAAGGCAGTTCTCAGCAATTTCCTAAGAACCCGTTCCTAGTGTTATCACTGCCTTGCTCTGTAATATTGGGCAAATTGCTTACCACCCAGGCTGTGATTATTTTGCTCTTCAAACAGGAATGCCATCGTGTATTTCAGAGAAATGTGATAAAAAATATTTTTGTAGGATGTTTCTATATGGAGTTGAGCGCGAGCGAAACATTTGCCTACATATTTAGTAAGTGGGTCTATTTTGATAGCTTTGGCTAATAAGGTTTCTCTATTGAGGCTGTCCTTAAATAGATTTAATGTCAGGCTGTTCTCGTTTTACTAACAGACAGTTTTCAAACTACTCATGATTGCCTCTTCTCTCTTATCTATCCTGGCACCCCTTCCTTCCCCTCCCTACACCTTCCTGTCATCTGTGGGGCAGGAGACCTGGGGTTGATGCTGCAGCCTGTATAGCCTTCATCCTCTTCATTTAGGAAAAGCTGCATCTTATTTCTGTCTTTCGCTCCTAGCACAGTGCCCTGCATGTAGCAAGTACTGTATGTGTGCTAAATAATAATACTTTTAAACTGCCAATGCTTGAGTAGAAGGGCCCAAACAGGGTGAAGACTTAATTATTTCATTACAGAGAGATACTGATAAATAATTAAATTAATTAATTGTGGTACTAGGGATTGAACCCAGGGGCACTCTACCTCTGAGCTATACCCCCAGCCCTTTTTATTTTTTTGTTCTGAAACAGGGTCCTGCTAGGTTGCTGAGAGTCTCACTAAGTTGCTGAGGTTGTTCTCAAACCTGTGATCCTCCTGTCTCAGACTTCCAAGTACTGGGATTACAGGCATGAGCCACCACACTGGGCAGAAACTGCCTTTTTTTTTTTTTTTTGGTGCTGGGGGTTGAACTCAGGGGCATTCTACCTCTGAGCTACAGCCCCAGCCCTATTTTAATTTTTGTATTTTATTTTGAAACAGGGTCTCACTAAGTTGTGGAGGGCCTCACTACATTGCTGAGGCTGGCTGTGAACCTGCGATCCTCCTGTCTCAGCCTCCCAAGTACTGGGATTATAAGCATGCCCTACCACACCCAGGTGGAATGCACAATCTTAAGCCTCACTTCCACCCCTTGAATCAGAAACTGGGCTTTAACAAGACCTCAGGGTGGTCCTGATGCTTATAAAAGTTGGAGAGCCATTGGTCTACAACATCCTTGTCAAGTGGTTATTTGTTCAACCTTTGCTTCATCCCTTGCGATGAGGAGCTCACTGAGCAGTCCCCTTAAACACATCTTGCTCCAATCAAATTCCTTGTCATTTCCTGTTACTGGTTCTGATTCTGCTGTATAATTGAGTCACTTTGGGGAGTTAAACAACAACAACCAAGTGCCAAGAAGCTTACTTTGTTTACATTATTGCTAGTTAAGATTTGAATGTGCAGTAAATTGTGTTATTTGGATTCTGTATTTCTATTGACATATAATCTGCATAATTTGTAGGTCTTGAATATTAATGGAAGAAAATACTTCAGAGTTTCTGCATCCAGATTCTTTGTTAAGTATGTATTGCCCAGAGAAACATTTATGTAGAGAGATTAAGGAAATTATTGTTATCATTTTTGTGTGTGTGTGTGGCACTGGGGATTGAACCCAGGAGCATTCTACCTCTGAGCTACAACCCCAGCCCTATTTTATTTTTTATTTGGAAACAGGGTCTCATTAAGTTGCTGAGGCTGGCCTTGAACCTGTGATCCTCCTGTCTTAGCCTCCCAAGTACTGGGATTATGCGTGTGCACCACCACACTCAGCTCAAGGAAATTCTTATATTTAAAGACAACAAATTGTAATGTGAAAGGAGGCATGCTCTAGTGGAAAGCACTCTGTTCTGGTAAGAATAACAACTGAGCTTTGGTTCTAGATACGCTATCTGTTAGCTCCAGATTATTGGTCTATTATTTGGGATTCCATGAGTCTTACTGTAGAAGTCAA
This sequence comes from Glis glis, assembly GCA_004027185.1. NCBI lineage: Eukaryota > Metazoa > Chordata > Mammalia > Rodentia > Gliridae > Glis > Glis glis. The sequence continues at coordinate 2,434 of PVJS01033462.1, read as the reverse complement.
CGTCTGTGATATTAGGAATACATTTTGAGTGATCTATGTTGACTAGAAAGAATACATAATGCCCACTAAAAACATTTATAACAAAAAACCTGGACCTCTATCTATCATGTATCTACCTATCATCTATCTATCTATCTATCTATCTATCTATCTATCTATCTATCTATCATCTATCTATCTATCATCTATCTATCTATCTATCATTATCTATCTATCTATCTATCTATCTATCTATCTATCTATCTACCTATCATCTATCTCTCTCTCTATCATTATCTATCTACCCATCATCTATCTATCTATCTATCTATCTATCTATCTATCTATCTATGTATCGAGACAGGGTCTTGCTGTGTTGCCCAGGCTGGTCTTAAACTCCTGGACTCAAGTGATCTTCCTGCCTAGCCTCTGGAGAAGCTGGGACTATAGGTATACACCAGCACATCTGGCTTGGGCCTCTTTACGTACCACTTATATCCTGCTTTGGAATCGGGCTCCTAATTTTCCCCCCTTTGGAAATGAGCATAGGTGGCTTGGCAGAAGACAGAACAGGTGCAGAGGGAGCTAACTGGGGCTTTGTAGAAATAGCAGAGTTGCTGTCCTGAAATAAGCTTCAGCCTTCAGTCAAATGACTTGTGTCGTTTTCTACAAATAGAAAAACCTCATGGCAAATCTAGGCTCACTGAAGGGTCTTGAGACAGGAGCTAGGCTGGGAGGGGGAGGGGACGTGATGCAACTTTCCTCTTCTACCTCTTCCTTCTCTTTTCTTCACTCATTCATGAGCTTTTATCTGGACAGCATAGAGGAGAGGTGTGAAGACTCTTTGGTTAAAAATAACTGATTCGCTAATTTAGTCCAAAGGATATTTATTTTGCAAGTGATAGATTTTGTAGTGGCTAAATATTTTTTGTTTTTTCGGTACTGGGGATTGAACCCAGGGGCATTTTACCTCCGAGCTACACCCCCAGCCCTAGTTTTTATTCTTTATTTTGAAACAGGGTCTCACTAAGTTGCGGAGGGCCTCACTAAGTAGCTTGAGGCTGGCTGCAAACCCGGATCCTCTGGTCTCAGCCTCCCAAGTACTGGGATTACAAGCGTGCGCCACCACACCCAGCTGTGGATAAATATTCAAAGGAACAATTGGACCACGGAGTCCAGGGACAGGGCTTCCTCTCTCTCAGCAGGGCTCCTGAGGAGCTTTTCTATGTGGTACTGCTGTGGGATGATCCAGCTCCAACCACCCTCTGTATTTGCATCTCAACTCAAAATTCATATTTCCCAGAAAGATTTTTTTGAGTAATTTAGGCCTTACATCCACTCTGTGGTCAGGGTAGGGGGTCCTGTGATTAACAGCCTTGCCAGAAAAACATGGACTAGGGATGAGGCAGCGCCCCCAAAATGTGTATCTGGTGGGACTGGGTTTAGTGGCTGTTACCCATAGGCAGAGGGCTGATGGGCAGAGAAACACCATAGGATCCAAAGCTCCAGAACTTCCCAGGAATAGCCACAAACGACAGCTCCATTAAGGGCCACCCAAGTGCTCCTAGGGCACATATGGTACTTTCTGGAGGTTTGAGAGCCAGCCGGCCAGAAGGCTGACACCCAGTGGCTCGTTTATATCATAGAGGGCAAAGCCAACTTTTCTTCTCTTGCTATAAGCCTTGTACATAGTTGGCATTCAGTGATACTCATTGACTGATGAGTGGCACAGCTCTTACTTGGGCTAAGGGAAGACTTCTGCTCTACATTAGACTGAATTGAATTAGTTTCGAAACTGATTATGAATATATTAGTTACAAGTAATTGAAGCCCACCCGAGCTTTCTATAGTCAAAGATGGCCTTTGTTGGCATCCTGTTTCCAGAAGGCAGGGGCAGACATGAACCCAGGCCTGAGGCCAGGGAGCCTCTGTCTCTTGTCTTCTCTCCTCTCTGAACCTCTGCCCTCTTTCTCCTGCTGCTGTGGTTTGGAATTCTTTAATGTTCAGCCCACCTCTTCACAAAATAGCTCTCCATGCCTCCAGCATTTGTATCTCCTCTGTCAAGAGACAGAGCGAGCCCCCATTCCAAGCCTGGAGCAGGGACTCCGAGTGGCCCAACTTGAGTCAGGAGTCTGCACCTGGTTCAATCAACCCAAATGGCCAAAACGGCACCTGAGGAGGAGGACGCCTCTGTTACCATGTGCTTTTGGCTTTGGGAGCCATTCTTGGAAAAGAAGAGCAATTTGGGCAGACGACTTAATTGGGTCTCCCCCAGAAGCCAAATGATCACATAGTATTTGTTTACATTTGCATAGTGCTTTAGCAGTACTAGTTTTCCTTGCTCTCATTTGATTCGTGGCACCTTACGAGAAAGGCAAACCAGATATTAATATTATTCCTCCTCCTTCTTCTCCTCCTTTTTCTTTCTTTCTTTTTTTTTTTTTTTTTTTTTTTT
>PVJS01033461.1:0-22155 GCA_004027185.1 Glis glis | reverse complement strand
TTGTGTGTGTGTGTGTGTGTGTGTGTGTGTTACTGGAGATTGAACCCAGGGGCATTCTACCTCTGAGCTACACCCTCAGCCCTTTTTATTTTTTTATTTTGAAACAGGGTCTCACTAAGTTGCCGAGGCTGTCCTCAAACCTGCGATCCTCCTGTCTCAGCCTCCCAAATACTGGGGTTACAGGCATGCACCACTGCACCTGGCTTCACTGGACCTTTTTATTTTAGTAAAATTTCATTAAGTGATGCTGTGCCATTGACGGGCCCAGTTCTATTTGTACAAAGAAAAATCCCAATTGGCCCCATCATGGTTTGATATGAGATGACTTAAGATTTAGTCTGACTTAAGATTTAGTATAACTCAATTTGCATTACCAGACTTTCAGATTTAACAAAATTTTATAAACTGCAAAAAGAAAAGAAAATATTCTAATTATAGGAAGCCTACATGGAGTGGAGTTGCTAACTATGTATATTACCAAGTAAAAATTTTTAAGATAAAATACAAGTAATATGAACTAACACCATTATTTTATAAAATAAAAGATAATAACAGAGATTCAAACATACTTCTGAAGTTAAACCAATTCTGATGATACCACTGACTAGTAAGCTGTGTGACCTTGGGAAATTTATATAACTTCTCTGCTTCAGATCTGTCGTTGTAAAACAGAGATGATTCCTGAATTATTGGCACAATTAAAATTAAATGAAATAATGTATGTAAGGCACTGAGGGCCTGGCCCAAGAAGCCCTGAAAGCCTCTTGCATTTTTATTATTACTGTTAATACAAAAAAAAAGCCAAAAATACATAATATTAGCATAAGGAACAGTCCTGTACATTGAAAATGAAAATCCACTGCACCATGTTGTCTTCCGCATTCTACTTGGTCATAGGCCAGCAGCGATCTGGGAGCCCTTGCTTGGGCCTTGCCAGCTTGATCAGTCTGCTTCCATCCTCTATCAAAATGTACTCAGAGCATTGCTACCTTCCCACCCAATAGGGAGGCTGGTGGGAGAGGACATAAAGAGCAGAGCAGTTGCTTTCAGAGGAGGGTATGTAAAGCAAATGGTCAGCATGGGAATTTCCCAAGGTTGAAGCATTTGCAGAGTAACACTTCCTACTTCCTACTCCTGCTCTAGATTCGAGAAGTGATAGCTCCTTGTGTTTCCATTAAAAGAAGTTAATAGCCAGCACAGTGGTGCATACCTGTAATCCCAGTACCTGGGAGGCTGAGACCAGAGGATCACAGATTCCAGGCCAGACTCAGCAACTTAGTGAGACCCTGTTTCAAAATAAAAAATAATAATAAAATAAAATTTAAAAAGAGCTGAGGGTATAGCTCGGCGGGAGAATGCCCCTGAGTTCAATCCCAATATCAAAAAATAAGTAAATTAATAGCCAAAAGGCACAACTAAAAAGAGGCATAAAGTGAAATGTAGTGTTGTCGATGTACTTTTGCCCTCTTGTAGACACTCATGACACATGGGAGCCCAAGTAGCCTGGGAGAGGAGACAAGGATTCTGTCGCCTTCTTCCATGACTTCTCCACAAATGCACAAGCCTCTGCAGAGAACTCCTCTAAGAACTTAAACTCAGTGATCTGATGATCTCCCACTGTTGCTGACATTCTAGAAGCCAAGGTCCTTTTAGTAAGAGAGTAAGACATAGGAACAAGAAGGAAAGTTTTAAGCTGAGATGGATTACACCTTCAAGACTAGCCTGGGCAACTTCGTGAGACCCTGTCTCAAAATTAAAAATGTAAAGCGGGGGCTGGGCGTGTAGCTCAGTAGTAGAGTGTCCTTGGGTTCCATCCCCAGTTACCCCCGCCCCTGCACATGAGCGTGCACACATGCACGTGCACGTACACATACACACACACACACACACACACACACACACACACAGAGAAAGTTTTTGTAACTTTAAAACATTAAATGCATGTCCAGCCCCCTAACCAGCTAGCCCTCTGGTCCCCAGCCTCCTCCACACCTCATTTCCAGTGTCCCAGTTTGAAACCTTAAGGTGGCTGGAGCCCAGGTGTAGCACATATCAGAGATTCACGCCCTCCTGCAGTCACTGTTCAGTGCTCAGGCCCTGAACCCTGGAGAACGAGGATGAGTTATACGCTCCACTGGCCTCCTGTCCACCAGTATTCAACATGAGACTCGAACACAGTAGATCCTCCAGAATTCTGATGTGAAACACAAGCGTGTGGCCCTCTGTTACCAAGATCTATGTAGCTACACATCCATCCGCTCCCAAGTACCACAGCATCATATTTTTGTTGCTCCTGCTTGATCAAAATTTAGTCTTTCAGAATTAGTTCTGGTTTTTTTTAATTAACAATGGCAGGCTATGTTTTTACACACTGCTGAAATGTGTAAAGCAATTGGGGAGGGAAGCGCTTCCTTTCCCGAGTTGATTTATGTTATATATGCAAACTCTATTAAAGTTAAACCACGCTTTTCAATGAAATTAAGACTAGCCAGCAAGCAACTCTCTCCATTGTATTTAAAGAGTCTAAGCCGGGTGTGGTGCACATACTTGTAATCCCAGTACTTGAGAGGCTGAGACAGGAGGATCACAGGTTCATGGCCAGTCTCAGCAACTTAGCGAGACCCTCTGCAACTTGGTGAGACCCTGTTTCCAAATAAAAAATAAAATAGGGCTGGGGTGTAGCTCAGAGGTAGAATGCCCCTGAGTTCAATCTCTAGTACCATTAAAAAAAAAAAAAGATTCTAGTGACTGATGCAGATTGTGCGAGTGCTGCTGTGGTGGGATGGAGGGCGCTGCGTCTGAGAGAACTCATACATAAGTGAGAAGTGGCACTTAGTATGGGAAAGGTAATCCGGCTCTCTCTTGTGACAGAAACCAAATGGTAGGTACTGAGAGCCATTTTATCACTTTCAGAGGACTCTAAAGGTTAAATGAAAGAGGAAATGAAGGCAGACAGGGAATTAAAGAAAGAGGAAGAAAAGTTGAAGTAAGAGAAGAATGTAAATATTTCAATAGCTTGAGAAACCTAAGACTGCTGAGGAGAATGGGAGTACTGAGGGTCCCCAGGTGCCTGCAAGAGCACCAGGCCCATGACACGGGGACTTGGCTCTTCCAAAGAGATCACTGACCTCTCTGCTTAAAAGCAATAATGAGATACATCTTTTATATTAGGGCAAAACATTTTATATTGGTGTGTGTGTGTGTTTGTGTGTGTGTGTGTGTGTGTGTGTGTTTTACTGGAGATTGAACCCAGGAGCATTCTACCTCTGAATACACCCCAGCCCTTTTTATTTATTTCTATTTTTATTTTATTTTATTTTTTTAAACAGGGTCTTGCTAAGTTGCTGAGGCTGGCCTGGAACCTGCGATCCTCCTGTTTCAGCCTCCCAAGCACTGGGATGACAGGTGTGCGCCACTGCACCAGGCTTCTATTGTCCTTAAAGGGTGTTGGTTGACAGTTTTTTTTTTTTTAACCTATCTGTTCCCTAGTCCCTTCATAGAACATTCATTCATTCATTCAACAAACATGGATTGAGCACCTATATATATGCCAGGTATGGTGATTGGTTCTGGATGAACAAGAGGGGCATTAATAAAAGTCCTTGACTCCTCAGATTTTGCTGCTTGGTGAATTCCGCTGGCCCCTTGGTAATCCAGTCCCCTTGGAGGAGAGATCTCAACTAACAGGCAGAATGCACTAAATAGTAGACGACTACAGTGTGTGAGAAGTGGCTTTCTGGGCAGTCTGTTCCTGAGGCTCCTGCTTCTGGGGATGCTATCAAAGACATTCGTGCATCCATAAAGGTGGACATCCCCTAGGATTCTATAATTCTAAGCCCCTGAGGCTTTGGGGTGGGCACATCGGCTGCTGTCATCTGGGAGGCCAAGTCACAACATGGCGGGGTGCTAAGGATTTATTTCCTTCTGCTCGGTGAGTCACTCCCCGCCACCTTCAGTTTCTCTTTGGTCTCAGCAACCATGTTGTTGTTTGCCAGCAGAAGGTAGTTTGGGGTTTTCTGTCAACTTGAAAGACTTCCTTTTCTCCAGCCAGTTCGCTCTTGCAGATTCTGTTGTGAGGCCAACAGCCAGGCTGTGAACTAACTGCCCAGGCCCAGCCAGCACTTCTTTCAAAGGCCCTGTAGAACTAGGTCATCGGGTTGCTGGATAGTTCCTCCACAGACTGTGCTGTGCTGCAACTTTTAATGTACACCGCCTATGGAATACTAAACTTGTTTCCAAACTAAATAGTTTCCAATGAGGATTTAATGGAGGTTTTTCATTTGAAATAGATTGAAAACAAGCCATTTCCTACTCTCATTTCAAACAAATTTTGGTCCAATTATTTTCCTTTTTTTAAACATAAAGTTAAATGGACTATTCTGCCCATCCCTGACTGAGCTGAACCATGATTTCTCTTGATTATGCTTTTATGCTGTGAATCGTAAGGCTCTGGAGACATAATGGACGTCTGTGGGAGAGTGGCAGCAATTTTTAAAATTCTGCCAGTGCTTGTCAGCTTTCACTCTGGTGCCTGCTGTGCAGGAAGAAAGCACCCCACCAAAAGAAAAAAATCTGCCAACAAAACCAGCACTGTCTGCCTGGCCTTGTGGGGGGCTGGCACAGGGATGGCCTCCTCTCTGCAAGTCTATGTAGGGCACACACTCAGCCACCAGTGAAGCGCCCTTTCCAGCCATCCAGCCCCACTCCTCCCTGGATTTTCCAGCCATTAGGTTTTTGTGGCATTGAGGGTTTCTTTCTTTTTTTTTCCAGTCTCATTTTTCTTCGTTGTATTTGGACCATGGCCTCAGGGAAAGAGAGCTCCTGGCCCCCTGCCTTCCACTCAGTCCTTTACCTCCAGCAGCCTAGCAAAATGGAAAATAAAATGTCTCGCAGTCCTTCTACTTGGGTGGTGGGGTTATTTGTTGTTTTGGTGTGTGTGTGTGTGTGTGTGTGTAGACAGTAGTTGTCATCCTGAATTTGTATAAAGGTTCCAGAAGATCTTGGAAAAGAAGTGATTCTTGCTACCATCTTCTGTCTTTGGTAAGGGCAGCTGCCCCCTAGCTGGTATGTGGGGAGATTGCTGAGCAATGCCGTGTGTGTGTGTGTGTGTGTGTGTGTGTGTGTGTGTGTGTGTTTGCTGGAGATTGAACCCAGGGGCAGTCTACCTCCAAGCTACACCCCAGCCCTTTTATCTTTTGTTTTTGAAACGGGGTCTCCCTAGGTTCCTGAGAGTCTCACTAAGTTGCTGATGCTGGCCTTAACCTGCAATCCTCCTGCCTCAGCCACCTAAGTACTGGGATTACCACACCTGGCTCTGGGCAATGCCTTTAATAGGAATAGACAATTTGCTTTCACCCAGCAGTACCAAGAATTTAACCAGCCTCACTGAAGAAAAATAGCCCTTCTTCCCAGCTCCCCACTGGTGAATCACACACTTTCCTGGTGTTTAGTGAAAGCCTGCCCTGGTGTCTTTGGTGCAGGGGCAGCCAAGGCTGCTGAAGATCACCGATTCTGTCTGAAGACTCCTGCCTTGGGTTTCCATCACTCGTGATAACAGTTCAGAAGGTACCAAGCATTGTGGGGCTCACATCATGCAGAGGGTACCCTCCACAGGTCCCCTGTGGAGAGGCGCCACCCATTTGCCTGGGGAGGCAGACATACTTCGAATCAAAACAGCACTCAACACTCCCTGCAGAGGCCTGGCTGTGTGCAACTGCCAGTCTCCCCCTTTGACTGTGGGGAAGGCGAAACACAGAGGTGGTAGAGTGTCAGAGTTGATTAGCACTCAGGAGAGGCTGTCTGATGCCAGCCTCTGTCTTTGTAAATGTCTTCAGCATCACCGGGGAGAGGCTGATCTGGCCTCTGCCTGAACGGTGCTAGAAAACTTTGTCCTGAGCAAGTACCCCGAGGATACTTCTAATTCATGTAAACCCGCCTCCATATGAAATGAAGTCGTTTGTGTTGCTTTCTCCTGTCAGTTCTGCTGCTCCTGGATCCACAAAGACTAAATTCAGCCCCCGTGCTCTCTGTGATGCCCCCAGACGTTTGGTAAGCAGGCACACATTCCTAGCCAAGCTTTTTTCTCTGGGCTTGCTGTCGGTTCTTACAGCTGTTCCTCATATTTTGCCATTTCCCAACCATACATCATTCTAGTTCCTTTCTTCTGGATATGCTCTGGTTTGTTAATTGTGAGGTCTTAGTCATCCAGAGAGGGTAAGAGGCTGTCACCACCTTTTTTTGTGTGTGTGGCACTGGGGATTGAACCCAGGGGCATTCTACCTCTGAGCTCCACCCCTAACCCTACTTTTTATTCTTTTATTTTGAAACACGGTCTCGCTAAGTTGCGGAGGGCCTCACTAAGTAGCTGAGGCTGGCCATGAACCTGCGATCCTCCTGTCTCAGCCTCCCAAGTACTGGGATTACAAGCATGTGCCACTACGCCCGGCTCTGTCACACCTTTGACAGAGATGTATGCCACCTTTTATTGGTATTGGCTTTTCTGGAAGTCTTGTCAAGAACATTTGTTTATTACAAGCTTATTTCGAGTCTTTCTTCATATATATAACTAACTGTTCAGCACACTAGCTCCACCTAAATGTGCTTATTACTATTAAATCTATGTGCAAACAACATTTATTTCTAATTAAAAGTGATCTTATCAGGATAAGAGGGAATGTATCCATTCTGAATTGTCATATGACATGAAGTTGGAAATGGTAGTATATTAGATGATAAGCCAACTTCATGTCATATGCCAGTTCAGACAATGTGTGCCAGACATTGTGCTGGACCTGGGGATATAGCAGGAAACAGGGCAGGCACAGTTACTTCCCTCACAGAGCTTGTTGGGACAGTTGACGGCACATTCCCAATCCAGGGTGACCATACATGAGAGGGCACAGCAGAAGCACAGAGGAAAGATGCTTGCTAGATGCAGGCTTTCTGGAAAATGTGATATGCGTGAGTAGAAATTAACCAAGAAAAGAGCTAGGAATTCATGTTGTAGGTAGGAGGAACCGTGTAGGCAGAGTTTGAAAGGTGACAAAGTATGGTGTCTGCAGCAGCTTGTCATCAGGTAATGCTGCTGACCCTCATCAGTTACTGATGTGAGTGTGGGACCTAATATGGTGAGAGAATTACCATTAGAGACCTTCATTGTCTCCCTTTGGGCACATCAAACATTTATGAACTCACCTAATTACATTTTTGTCCCAAGCACATGTCTCTGTCTTGACCACCTGAATTGCACACAAAAGCTCATTTATGTCTCACCAAATACTGATCTACCCTGTCTATATCATTGCTCAAATTTATCAATTTCATAGTGTAAAAAAAAATCATGTTCTTATGACTTGCTCTTTAGCCCGTGTTGACTTTGAGTAATCACCACTTCACTTCCTAAGAGTTCACCAGCTCTCTCTACTTGATAATTGGTTTTATTTTCCAAGTCATTGGTTAAGATAGTAGATTTGTGAACCAGTAGTACCTGAAATCCAAGTGTCTGAACCCCTAGTTTGGAGTCTTTCCTTCCTACCACTCTGCTCTCCCACAGCCCATCTCAAGAGCAGACACTACACAGGGTTTTTAAAGAGCAGCTTATCAGTCCCTGCATGCAGTCCATTGTAGGAGCCAGCAAGCCAGACAAGCGATTTACCCCATGGAGCATGGAAATTGAGGTGCCCTGTTTCTAGGCACTGCCTCGGGGCAGCTACATGGCATTTCGTCTCCTCAGCAGGCCTCTCGGGTAAACAGCTTATGTGATGCTGATGGCGAACGGAACACTCTGCCATTCACTCTCGCCTTTGTTTCTCACATGATCCCTGTCAAGCCAGTGGGGAAATCTTCATGTTCCCATTTAGCAGAGGGGGCTCAAAGAGTAAACCAAACTTGGCCAGAGTCACCCAACTATACTAAGTAGCCAAGCTGGGTCCCAAATCCAGGTTGTCTGACCCTGCTGTCCCAAGATGACTTCAGGTTTCTCTCCTCTCCATCTTGTAGCAGGGATGACATAAACTTGCTGACCTCTCCCTCTGCAGAATGCTGGCTGGATGGTTGGGTAAGAGAATATAAATAGAAAGGGGAAAATAGATTAAGTTGCAAGCACTAAAGAGTTGAGACAACTGGACACTGAGGCAATGCTACAGACCTTTGGGTCGTTTCCCTGATACTCTCTAGCTAAACATGGACAAGTGACACCCAAGTCTCTAGGCTTAAACTGACTGTGTTGTAGAAACAAGCCCAGTATGAGCTATTCTGAGCAGGATGACAGGATTGGAATTCAGTAATACTCAGAGGTACTTTTAGATCCAAATGGCGAAGAGTATTAAAAAGACCTCTATAAAAATGGTTTAAATTAACATGCTTAAGGGAGGGAGGGAATCAGGAGCACAAATCGAAAGAAATTGTTGCCCCAACCTGAGCATGCACACCACTGATTGACGGCCTGGTAGAGTGCCCTGTTGTGCTAGCCCAGCAATGCTTTTGATTGCTCCCAGAGATAGGAACCAATGGCCTCCTCCTAGTGAGGAGTGTTAATTGTCTAAATCATCCCTTTCATGTTAATTTAAAATGGGCAAAAGGTAGGAGTTTTCCTACCAGCTATGGGAGTATTGTGGTCGATGAGTGACAAAGACCATCACCATTTTTCTGGTCTGGGACTTGTTGAGCCTTTGAAGTCGGCTGGAACAGAGTCTCAGGCTCCTTGATTCTTAGCAAGAGCAAAGTGACAAGTACTCCCTCTTTCAGTCTTTGGTGAATTAGACCTTGAGACTTCATAATTAAAATGGATTTAATAGAGGCAGGGAAGCTGGGATGTCTGCCCCAGTAAGCAGGCATCTTCTGTCAGTAGGAGAGAGTGTCCTTTGTATTTAAGCGGTTTCTCCAAAAGGATCTAAATGAGATTTGGGACTTAAACAAGATTTGGTGTGATTTGCTAATTACCCAAGTTACTATTACCTGATTAACACAGGAATCCTAATAGTCTGTTGCAGTGCCTTTCTTCCGGGTGCCAGGAGCCTTGACATCTGTCACCTGTTCACTTGGAGGCATTTTAATTAACCCAAATTATGTATGTCTTTTCTGCTTTAGGATTCGGTGCCTGGGTTTTATATTTAAAAGTTAATAACTACCTAAAGGAGGTTTGCTGCCAAAATACAAGCGTGAAAGCCTGGTAAATCCGTTTGTCACTGCGAGTCAGGTGGAGATCTTGATTTGTTCCAAGCAGTTAGGCCCGAAATGATGCACTGTGCACTGAGGAGGGCTTCGCAGTGACCAGGCACACCCATCAAGATAAATCCCCTTAAACCTCCCTCCCGACCTTAATTAAGGCCTCGGACAGAGTAGCGACATGACTGGTAGTGTTGGAACCAAAGACAAGTGTCTTTCTCAAAGTCACACAGAAATCAGGCCTCCAGTTAGGATATGCTTGTGTGTGTGTGTGTGTGTGTGTGTGTGTGTGTGTGTGTGTGTGTATGTATGTGTGTGTGTGTGTGTGTGTGTGTGTGTAATTGTATATAGAAATATATACACCAACTGGCATGTTGACTTTCATTTCAGAGGTTTGGTTTCCATGTGATAAAGTGATGGAGGTTGGAGTCTCAGCGGGTTTCCCTTGAGATCTGAATGGCTTCAGAGTATCCTAGGGGGCTCTGTTCAGCAGCCAGTAACAGTTTTCTCTCTCAGAGAGAGACAGCTGGCTTCTGAAGCTGTTTTCTGACATGCTGGGTACTGAAAGGACTGAGCATCATTCAAGGTGGCTTGGTCACTGGACCCTTCTCTCCAAAAGCTGGGACCTAGGGGACCTTGTCTAGTGTTCAAAGAAGCCAAGCTTTGGACGGGTCTGAAATTTCCCTTCCTTGGTGGCTTTCTTCTAGCTCTTTCATGTAAGACAGAGATTCAGGAAACAATATTTTGAGGAGACCTTAAATTTAAAATCCAAAGGGAGCCGGACATGGTGGCACATGCTTGTAATCCCAATACTTGGGATGCTGAGACAGGAGGATCGCAGGTTCGAGGACAGCCTTAGCAAGTAGTGAGACTCTCATCAACCTAACAAGACCCTGTTTCAAAATAAAAATTGAAGAAAATATATAGGGCTAGGGATGTAGCTCGGAGGTAGAATGCCCCTGAGTTCAATCCCCAGTAAGAGAGAGAAAGGGGGAGAGAGGGGGAGAGAGAGACAAAGAAAGGGAGTAAGGGAGGGAGGGAGGGAGGGAGGGAGGATCCAAAGAGAAAGTCCAGATATCATACTGAAGGGGCCCAGCCAGGTCTGTCTGCATCCACACCAGAGCACATGTCAGAAGATGGAAAACCGGGGGCCATTCCCTGAGCTTTGGCTTGGATTTTGATTGCAAAGTGATTCCTGGGGCTGGGGCTATGGCATGCCTTGAGAACAGAGACCCTCTAGGGTTTGCCTATTCCATCTCTTTGGAGCCAAGTTCCCATACTGCTCAAGTTCACTGGGTGTTTAAGGAGAGTACCCAGCCTGAGGCACAAGCTGTTCATCCAGGTTAAGTGATTACTTCCTGTGGGTGAATTACTTCACCCACCTGCTCTAAATGGAACCCCAGCGCATTAAGAAGATTAACCTTTTCACCTTCTGTGGATGAGCAGATTATTCCTAGAAAATTGTCTGTTCATATCTGACCAGGCACAGTCCCAATGTGGATGACAAAGGCTTTTCTTGGCCTGCAGATTAACTGATCTCTCTTTCTGTCTCAGCCAAGCCTTCCCTTCTAGAAAGAGGTACTATCTTCTGGCTGGATGATCATTCTCAGAGGGTTTTCCTTTGCCTCTTCTCACCTGGACCTCTCAGGGTCTCAGAGATGTTTACATTTCCATTTTTACATCTCAGAATAATAGGCATCTTAGTTCTTCCAAGCCTTAATATCAGGCCTGGGGGAAACAGAAGTAGATATGAAGCAAGATTGGCCATGAGTTGGTCATTGTTGAAGTTTGGAAATGGCTACATGCAAACGTGCTAGACTATTTTGTCTTTTATATTTGTTTGAAAATTTCCATGAAGCCGGGCATGGTGGCGCACGCTTGTAATCCCAGTATTTGGGAGGCTGAGACCAGAGGATCCGGGTTCGCAGCCAGCCTCAGCTACTTAGTGAGGCCCTCCGCAACTTAGTGAGACCCTGTTTCAAAATAAAGAAAAAAAATAGGGCTGGGGGTGTAGCTCGGAGGTAGAATGCCCCTGGGTTCAATCCCCGGTACCAAAAAAAAAAAAAAAGAAAAGAAAATTTCCATGAAACAAATAGTAAGGGATATTATTTGGAAGGGGGCAGTGTACTGGGGATTGAACCCAGGGGCATCCTACCTCCAAGCTACACCCCCAGCACCTTTTATCTTTTAATAGGGTCTTGCTACATTGCCGAGGCTGGGCTCGAACCTACAATCCTTCAGTCTCAACCTCCCAAGTACTGGGATTACAGGCACGCACAACCATGCCCAGCTGTAAGGGATATTACTATAACAAAGTCAGAGTATATGTGAAGCATATATATATATATATATGCCAAAGTAAGAGTATATGTGAAGAATGTTATCTGCCTGAGATATTAACCAAAATTAAAATTTAGGTATAGAATCAGTGAAAACACTGGTACAGAATTAATTTTGTTTTATTTATTTATTTATTTTTGCGGTACCGGGGATTGAACGCAGGGGCGTTCTACCTCCGCGCTACACCCCCGGCCCTATTTTTTATACTTTATTTTAAAACCGGGTCTCACGAAGTTGCGGAGGGCCTCACTAAGTAGAGAGAGAGAGAGAGACAGGGAGAGAGAGAGAGAGTTGAGGCTGGCCGCGAACCCAGATCCTCCAGTCTCCGCCTCCCAAAGTACTGGGATTACAAGCGTGCGCCACCACACCCGGCTCAGAATTAATTTTGAAAAACTTCACATAATTTATGCTTTTTATAAAAATTATTCAAGTATAGCCAAAAAGAGCCACTGTGGATAGTTTGACATCCAAAGCCATTTTATATGGGCATGGCCTTCTGATGTTCATGCTTATGCAGCTCAATTTTAGATTTTGTTGTCTTTTGCTTTCTCATTCAGTGTTTTGTTTTTAAATTAGGTTATATTCATGTTACACATCTGCTTGTTTTAAAAGCTTTATTCAAATATAATTTACATGCCATGAAATTTACCCATACTAAGTGTGTCATTTAATAATTTTGAAAAAATTTAAAGGGTTGTATGATCACCACCATGATTCAGTTTTTCTACATTTTCATCACTCTATTAAAATCCCTCATGCACTTTTGCAGCCCATCCCTATTATCATCCCCAGTCCAAGATAGCCACCAGTCTACTTTGCCTCTCTAGGTTTGCCTTTTTAGGTCATTTTATATAAATAGAATCCTACAATATGTGTTCTTTTGCATCTTGCTTCTTACACTTAATGTTTTGGGGTTCATCTGTACATCAGCACTTTGTTCCTTTTTGTTGCTGAATAGTATTCCATTGTATGGATATACCATATTTCATTTATCTGTTCACCAGGTGATGGATATTTTCACTTTGGGGTGATTATTAATAATGCTGTTCTAAGCATGCGCATGTAAATCTTTTCCCTAGTACTTACCTAGTAATGAAATTGCTATGTCATGTAATAAATTTCTGCCTAATTTTTATTTAAGATACTGTCAAACTATTGTGCTGTACTATTTTACATTTCCTGGGTAATATATGAAGGCTCTAATTCTCCATGTTTTTGCCAACATTTGTTGTTGTCTGATTCGTGTGTGTGTGTGTGTGTGTGTGTGTGTGTGTTTTACTGAGAATTGAGCATTCTACCTCCAAGCTAAACACTCACCCCATTTTCTGTTTGTTTTTTTGAAACAGGGTCTCACTAGGTTAGTGAGAGTCTCACTAAGTTGCTGAGGTTGATCTTGAACCTGTGATCCTCCTGTCTCAACCTCCCAAGTACTAAGATTACAGGTATGCGCCAGCATACCTGGCTTATCTGGCTTTTTGATAATCGAATGTGAAATAGCATCTCATTGTAGTTTTTTTTTTTTTTTTTTTTTTGCGGTACCGGGGACTGAACGCAGGGGCGTTCTACCTCCGCGCTACGCCCCCGGCCCTATTTTTTTATGCTTTATTTTTGAAACCGGGTCTCACGAAGTTGCGTAGAACCTCACTAGGTAGAGAGAGAGAGAGAGACAGAGAGAGAGACAGAGAGACAGAGAGAGAGAGACAGAGAGACAGAGAGAGATCGATCGATCAATCGATCGATCGTGCGCGCGCGCGCATGCGCGCTGAGGCTGGCCGCGAACCCGGATCCTCCGGTCTCCGCCTCCCAAAGTACTGGGATTACAAGCGTGCGCCACCACGCCGGGCTCTCATTGTAGTTTAATATGCATTTCCCTATGACTAATGATGGGAAACATCTCTTGTTGTTTGTTATTAGTCACATCCTCTTTGCTGAAATACTATTCAAATCTTTTGCCCCTTTTTAAGTGGGTTGTCTTCCTATAATAGACTTTTAAGAGTTCTTTTTATATTCTGTATATAAGTCTTTTATCAAGTACATGACTTGCAAATTTTTTCTCCTAGTTAATGGCTTGAATTTTTGTTTTCATAATGGTGTTTTTTGAGGCACAAAAGTTTTCCATTTTGATAAAGTCCAATTTATCAATTTTTTTTATGGATCACACTTCTGTTGTTCTAAGAATTCTTTGCCTAAAAAAGGTCTCAAAGACTTTCTTGTATGTTTTCTTCTAAAAAGTTTTATTGTAGAGCTAGGCATGGTGGGTGACTCACACTTCTAATCCCAGTACTTAGGAGGCCAAGACAGGAGGATCATGGGTTCAAGGACAGCCTCAGCAAATAGTGAGAGTCTCATCAACCTAGTGAGACCTTGTTTCAAAATAAAAATAAAAAATGGGGCTGGGGGTGTAGCTCAGAGGTAGAATGCCCCTGGGTTCAATCTTCAGTACCAAAAAAAAGTTTTATTATAGCTTGTGCTTGTGATCTAGTTAATTTTTGTGTATGGTGTGAAGTAAGAAATCTAAATCCATCTTCTTGCATGAAGATATCTAGTTGCCCCAGCACCGTTTTATGAAAATATATTCTCCCCATTGAAATGCCTTGGCACTTTTGTCAAAAAATCAATAGAGCATAAATATAGACATTTATTTCTGGCCTCTCATTTCTGTTTCTTTGATCAATATGTCTGTCCTTATGTCAGTACCAGGCTGTCTTGATTATTATAGTTTTGTAGGATGTTTTGAAATTGGGAACTGTTAGTCTTCCAAATTTGTTCTTTTTCAAGATTGTTTCAGTTATTTTGTGTTATTTGCATTTCTATATAAATTTTAGGATCATCTTGTCAATTTTTGTAATTAAAAAACTCCTCTTATATTTTGATAGGGATTCTTTTTAATCTGCAAGTCAATTTGAGCAGAATTGCCATCTTAATAATGAGTCTTCCAACCCATGAATACAGAATATCTCTCCATCTCTTTAGAACTTCGATTTCTTCAGTTTTCAATGCATAAGTATTGTACTTCTTTTGTTAAATTTCTCTTTGGATTCTGAGCTGAAAATTAATACTAAGCTAAACAGTGGTTCTTCACAGTAATAACCCTGTGTCCTCACAAAAGTTAAATCCTATTCACTGCAGAATGAACACATCAACACCTAGAGCTTCTTGAAAGATCCTCATCAAGGAATAATACAAAAAAGTATGCAGGAAGAAAATAAAACCCACCATCTAGCCAGGTTTCTAGTTATTAGTGTGGGAAATTACAAACAAAAAAGGGGACTAGATTGATCCATGAGGTAATGGATCAAAGTTGGAGGCATTGGTATGAATTCATGTTTAGCTCAATATAGATACAAGTAGTTACATATGGAAATGTTTCTAGATCTGTGTATGTAAAAGGTTAAGCATATATACACATATTTCTGAGACCTGTCAGCTGAGATGGTCTAATAGAAACAGACACCCCAGTGCCAACAAGCACACCTTCACCCAGATCTTGGTCTCTAAAACCATTCTCCAATAAAAGGAGTCAAGTATCCTGAGAGAAATGGCTAACTCTAGGACTCAGGCAGGAGACACACAAGATAAGCCTGGAATACCTCATAGCACCAGAAAGTTAAGGAAGTGCTAAAACAAAAAATGAAACCCACCTTGATGGGAGAATGTCAAAGGAGCACAGAAACAACTGGAAGACCTGTTCCAATGGCCAAAACTGGGTCATTTGAGCAAAAAAATATAGTAGTATTGAATTATAACCTGAAGGACAAAATAAATATTCATAATACCTTACCTACATAAATGAACTAATAAGTGAGGGAGAAAAGACAAACCTCTCATGCAGAAGAATTCTAAATAATTTACATAGATACTGCACCCTCAAGAAGTGGAAGCATAGCCGGGCGTGGTGGCACACACCTGTAATCCCAGTACTTGGGAGACTGCGACAGGGGGATCACAGGTTCAAGGCCAGCCTCAGCAACTTAGCAAGACTGTGTTTCAAAATAAAAAATTAAAAGGGCTGGGGGTGTAGCTCTGAGATAGAATGCCCCGGGCTCAATCCCCAGTACAAAAAAGAAGGGGAAGCATAGCTGTCCACTCCTTAGAGGTGGGTTGCACAAGTGGCTTTTTTACAAAGAGCAAAGTGTGGAAGGAGCAAGTTCACAGTGGAGATACTCACAAGCGCTGCTTCAGCCTCATGATCAAGGTCAACGTCATCAGTCATAAATCATGTTAATAGAATATACCCTTGATAGGATGTGATGAAATGGCACTATACCTCTGTGATCCTCCGCCTCAAAACCTGGAGTCCCAGTCTTATCATGAGAAAAACATCACATTCCAGTAGTGAGGCATCCTACAAAATAGCTCAGTACTCCTGAAAAATGCCAAGCTAATCAAAAACAAGGAAATTTGGAGAAACTGCAGAGACAATG
Source organism: Glis glis (assembly GCA_004027185.1). Lineage (NCBI taxonomy): Eukaryota > Metazoa > Chordata > Mammalia > Rodentia > Gliridae > Glis > Glis glis. The sequence goes on along the minus strand of PVJS01033461.1, from coordinate 6,226 downwards.
AGAACTAAATGTAATGTGGCGTCTTGGGTGGGATCCTCAAGCATAAAAAAATTAAGGAAATCTGAATAAAGTATGGAGGTCAGTTTGTAATTTTGTGTCTGTATTGGTTCATTGATTATAAACAGATGTGCCATGCTAATGTAGGATGATAATAGGGCACATCTATTAATAAGGAACACTGTACTATCGTCTCAGTTTCTCAGTACATCTAAAACTGTTCTAAAAACTAAGCCTATTTAAGAGGAATAAAACCCACTATCAATACCAATTTTGAGAGCCTTAAAGGGTTAGCATCAATTATCTGGAAAATTTATTTGTGAGAAAACCTTATTCCTTTATGATGATAGCTAAGTGAAGCATTGCTGAGTTATCTCTGCCTCTCTGAGCAAGTTAATATTTCTAAAAGAAGAGAAGGAAGAAAAGGGAGGGAGTAGGGGAAAGAGTACGAGAAAGAGAGTGTGTGCGTGCGTGTTTAAACAAGACGAAAAAGTGAATTCTAAATTGCTAAAACCTTGGAGTGGAACTTAATCTAATTTATGAGCAGTTCCACAAAAGATGTGCAAGGATTTTTTTTGTTGTTCTTAAAGAGAAAACTAGTTTCAAGCATTATTAAGCTTTTTTTCCTCCCAGAAGCTAAGAAAGCCATCTGTGAGAACCTGTTTGCATGTTTGTTTTCTACAATAAAATGCAAAATACTTCTTCCTGTTAGCGGATTATACCATATGTCTCTCCCTGTAACAAAATCAGCATGTTTATTAATGAACCCAATCAGAGGCAAAGATTTAGAAAGATTTAAGGAATTGAATTTTCCATTCAATATTTCAGCAAAGGAAACTTCTGGTTAGACATCGTTGTTGTGCTTGGAAAATAGAGGCTTTGTTTTTGCTTTGAAATCAATTTACTTGGCAGGGGACAGAGAGCAGGAGGAGAGGCCTTTGAAATTTTTTATTTAAAAAATCTGCATTTAAAGCTGGCCCTTCCTGCCTGATGATTCCCCTACTGATTTAGTTCCACAGTTTATATGTGATTAATATTTAATTTGATCGGTTTCATTTTTCCAGACAGACTAATTAAAGTGCTTGATGGCCCAAACCCCCCATCTCTGAACACAGTGACAAGCCCGTGGGTTTCCTGGAGTGATAGGAAGCAGATGAAGCAGTTTCAGCCGTATTGGCAAAGCAACCCATGGTACCCATAAGGGAAACACGTCTGAATTTCCTAGCACAAACACTTCCCTTGCAGTCCTGCTGACCGTCTAAATAATAAAGTAGTCTGGTGGCAGTAGGTGTGGCATGGTGTGTTAGGAAGACATAGGCTGGCGTAGCACTCACGAGACTGTAGTTCAAGCAATGGGGCTGTCACAAACCAGGCAGAAGGTCAGGAGCCAGTGACTTCCTCTCTCTGGACCCCAGTTTGCTCATCTGCTAAAATGAGCATCTCCCCTTTGCCTTTCTTTTATCCCTGAATTTGTGGGAAAGTGGACTTGTCAGCGGTAAGCTGTAGAAATCTTATAGGCCAGGCCCTAGGCAGATTTTAGGGTGTTGTTCTGTCTGGTCGTTCAGCCTCCAGTGGCCCTTCTTTCTTCCCACTCGATGATGTAGGCACAGCCCAGCCAACCTAGTTTTCATTTTTCATGTGCTGTGGTTTCCTAGAAATCTTATGAGAAAATGAAACACCTATTACCAGGATACAACTTCAAGGGGGGAAAGTGACTGATGGGCACTTGGGAAGGCGAGGGCAGGTGGCGGAGGCCCATGAGGCTGCATGAGAGCAGCCCCTTGTTCCTGGGGGATTTTTGTGCTGTGGCCATGATACATGCAGGTCTCAACAAGGCAGCTAACCAGATGTCAACTCTACCTTTATAGACAATACAAAAATGTGTCTACTTATTCTGATGAGTTAGGTGAAGTGAGAACAGGAAGGAGATTGGGGGACTTTGGTAATGACAAAAAAAGATAATTTTAAATAGAGGAACATAGGCTGAGGCAGAGCAGGTAAAGCAAAATATTTCCAAGCTAAGGGTTTTTTTTTTTTAAGTTGTATCTGGAGACTTTGTGAAAAGGCCTTTTGACTATTCAACTACCCTATCTCTGGGATGGGCATTTAATCAACAACCTCCAACCCAACCAAGTCCCCAAACACACAGTCATCCAGGGAAAAACACATAGACAGCAACAAACCACATGTCGTGGAGGAGTGCTCTTTGCCCCTGGATATTTAGACTGCTCAGATGTCTCTCTTACCTCCGTGGCTTTCTTTCACCAGAAAAGACAGCCTGGAGGCAGAGGGATAAGATGCTTAGCAACAAAATCCGCTGTTCTATGCAGCTAGGCCGAGGGACGTCAGGGGCCACAGAGGCTGAGACGCTGTCCGGGACCCAGGGGGAAGTGGCTGAGAAAGGCAGCCTGCCCACCCACTGAAGGTCTGACACTAGGTTCCCAAGGGGCAGCCCAGATGGACGTTGATCAGCTGTCACATTGGACGGTGGCCTCCGGTGATGAGAGCCCTGTGCCAGGGAGGCCTGGGTTAAAGCTTTGAGCCCGTTAGTTGAGTTCGCTCTGTTCTACTGCCGTAGAATTTTTTAGTTCAATTCAACAGATATTCACTGGGTTCCTGTTCTCTACCAGGTAACAGAGCTAGATCCTGTGAATGCAGAGATGGATGGCATATGTCCTTTAGCTGACAGAGAGAAAAACATGAGCAAATAAACAGATTCCTCATGACAGATGCTAAACTCTGTGTAAAGAACAATAGCGATAGATGAGGGATGGGTGGTTGAAAGTGTGCAGTGAGATCAGGAACCTCCACCTTCCCTAAGTCACACACCTCCCCAACCAAACCCCCGAGGAAGCCTCCTGTGGGTTCATTAGAACAGCGTTTGTTTCATTTTTCCTAAGGATATGAAAACGTACAACTTAAAAGCTTCCATGAATAATTAACTTGGGGAAATAGTTAAATTTCAGTGTGTTGCTTTCATTGCTAGGTGTACCCCGCCATTTTGGGGATAGAACCCAAAGCTTTGTACATACTAGGCAAGTGCTCTGCCCCTGAGCTGTACCCCCATTCCAGCTGCTCATCTTTAACTGCAGGACTTTTCAGTGCCTTGGGTAGGCTCAGCACACATTCTTTTTTTTTTTTTTTGCGGTACTGGGGATAGGACCCAGGGGCATTCTACCTCTGAGCTACACCCCCCAACCCTATTTTTTTTATTCTTTATTTTGAAACAGGGTCTCACTAAGTAGCTGAGGCTGGCCACGAACCTGTGATCCTACTGTCTCAGCCTCCCAAGTACTGGGATTACAAGCGTGCGCCACCACACCCGGCTCACACTTTCTTTTTTTTATTTAACTTTTTATGTTCATTTATTGGTGCATTGTAATTATACATTTTGATATATGTCAGGGTATGAACATCATACATGCACACATTTCTGACTACCCCAGAGGAGGAGATGGTATCCGGGTTTTGCCTTGGAGCTGTCTCCCAGAGTCTCTCCTTGGACCCTGGCACAGTGTCCTGTCTGGAGCTGAGAGTTTGCAGAGCCAGGCTCCAGTCCCAGCTCTCTCACTGTGGCTGTAACCATGTGACTCTGGGAAGCCTACTAGCCTTCTCTGACCCTATTTCCTCATCTAAGGAATGGGGTAGTCACATCTGCCTGTCTCACAGGATTGTTATGAAGTAACACATAAAAGCAGTTTGTACTAATAAGGACGCAGACTAAAATTGCTAGGTAGTGGCAATAATGGTTGTGATAAAGCTTTTCCGGCTTTACTGGACCTTTCTGAGGCGTGGGAGCTCTCCCCTCTGCCTGCACATCCCCTTTCCTTGTCTTCCGTACCCACCTCTCTGGAGTGAGTCTTACAACTAGCCCTTAAGTTAAAGATCGGTGTCCCTGAGGCTTCTGTCCTTGGATCCTTTGTCCTTCCACTTTAGACCATCCCTGTCAGAATTTCCATGTGACAACACTACCTGTCTACCAATACCTCCCATGTCCCTTTCTCTAGCCTTAACATATCCCCTAAGCCCCCAACCCAAATGTCCAGCAAACATCTATATGTAATTATCTCAAATTCAGTACTAGTACCCTTATATCCTCACCATTCCCCACACACCATGCTTCTTCCTAACTGACTGTCATCGTAAGTGCTGCTGGCAAACTCCTGCCCATCCTTCAAAGCCCGCCTTATCATCTCCTCCTTGCTGACTTCCTCCTCTGTGTTCCCAGAAGACTTTGCACCCACATCTCACACACCACTTCTCACATGGGCTTTGTGGTTACTGGCATGAGTTTCGTGAAGTCAAAGGCTGTGCCTTATTCTTCTTTAAGTTCTAGCACTGAGCAGAGCCCTGCGGGGCCAGCATTAAGTCTGCTATGTCGGATGCATATGCCTCATTCTAGTCATGCCTGTGCAGCAGAGGGGAGCTTCGTCTTTAGTGCCACATCTGGCCTGAACCTGCCGGATGCACAGTTTTGTTCTTTTCCCCACCGGCTAGGGCTCTCAGGCTCCCAGAAATGAAGACCCTCAGCTCAGGGTCTCCAGAGGAGGCCACAATTGCCCCTGGCCGCAACCACCCCTTGGCCCCAGCTGGCCAGCCCTCCCACAGCCCCGGCCTGCGGAGGTGAGCAGGAGCCCGCCCGCTCCTCCCCAGCTTGGCCGCGCCGTGTTGATATTCTGGCGGCATAGCCGGGCTTGTTATTGAGCACATGCTTTGCAGATTAGCCTGTTTGTATAGCCAATCGAACATGTGCTCCATTAAAAATTAAAGCATCCTGTTTTAAGGATGGAGCAGGAGACATCAGCTGCCACTGTGTAGCAGACATGCAAAGCCCCAGAGCCCATTACCATAGGTTACAGCAAATGTTAATCAGTGCCAGCGCAGTTAAATAATGCAGTTTGTGCAGATGGCAGCTACTACATCTCCTCACAGATGTGTCCTCAAGTCCCGGAGGTTGCTGTATCACAGGAGTTGTCGGGAGCAGTCAGATCTGATGCTGACTGTCAATATCACCTTTTGTGTTTGTGCGCATCCACCAGCCAGCTGAGAGGAGGCAGCAGGATGACTCCAGGCCCTCCTTCCAGCAGCCCTTGCAGAAGCTGGAGAGCGAGCGGTGTGAGGCTCAGAGGAAAGCAGAGCTCACCGCACTAAAGAGCTGAGAACACCCGAAGGGAAGCTCTGCAGTCTGCTGCGTGGAGCCTTACCCAGCGGCCCGTGCGCGGCCCACGCCAGGTGGAGCGGGGCGGTGTTCCCTCCGGCTCTCTCCACTGTGTTCTGGTTGCTGACGGGCAAGAATTTCACACCTATTCTTCTCTGGCTTCCACAAGCACCGGAACACCTATGGCACGTACTGTGCAAACAGCTCCTGGTTCTGAGCGACCATGTGTTGGTGTTTTTAAAGCCCAGCTCCTGGTTCTCTGGTCCAGGTGTCCCTACCCTGGGGCCCTGAGCTGACACTGTATAAAATTAAGAAGCAAATTGCCATTCGTGCTGTCAGAAGTAAGACACAACCATGCTAGCAAGAAAAAAACACACACACTGTTACAATTGCACCAGCTCTTCATCCCCCTGAGTTCTTTACTAGCAGCTGTGGGGGACCCTTCAGTAAAGGGCAGATACACCACTGACACCCACATGCTAGCACCTGGGGGCATCACGCTTCAGTCACTGTCAGAAACAAGTCCAAGTACTGATCCCCACAGGGCAGCATTCTGCTATCAAGAGATGATGGAGCTGGGTGTGATGGCGCACACCTGTAAGTCCCAGGTGCTCAGGAGGCTGAGGCAGGAGGATCACAACTCCAAGATCAGCCTGAGCAACTTACTGAAACCCTGCCTGCCTAAAAATAGAAATTTTTTTAAAAGGGCTGGGGGTGTAGCTCAGTAATAGAGTGTTTGCCTAGAATGCATAAAGCCCTGGATTCAGTCCCCAGTACTGTTAAAAAAAAAAAAAAAAGACAAACAGATAGTGGAAATGAGCTCAAGGTAATCAAGGTAATCATTTACGGGAAACTTTTTTTTTTTTTTGCGGTACCGGGGATTGAACCCAGGGGCGTTCTACCTCCGCGCTACACCCCCGGCCCTATTTTTTTATACTTTATTTTGAAACCGGGTCTCATGAAGTTGCAGAGGGCCTCACTAAGTAAAGAGAGAGAGAGAGAGAGAGAGCTGAGGCTGGCCGCGAACCTGGATCCTCCGGTCTCTGCCTCCCAAAGTACTGGGATTACAAG
>PVJS01033460.1:0-22157 GCA_004027185.1 Glis glis | reverse complement strand
GGGACAGAACTGAGCGCCAGAGGCCGCGGCCAAGTACACACGCCCAGCTTCGCAAGGCCAGCACTTCGCCTCTTCTTTTCTTTTTTTGGCATGGTACAGGGGATAGAACCCAAGGGCATTGTACCTCTGAGCCCTTCCTTCCTTCCTTCCTTCCTTCCTTCCTTCCTTCCTTCCTTCCTTCCTTTCTCCCTCCCTCCCTCCCTCCCTCCCTCCCTTCCTCCCTCACTCCCTCCCTCTCATATTTTATTTTGCAACAGCGTCTCACTAAGTTGCTGAGAGCCTCGCTAAGTTGCTGAGACTGGCCGCAAACATGGAATCCTCCTGTCTCTGCCTCCCAAGTCCTGGGATTACAGGCCTGCACCATCATGCCTGGCTTGCTTCGCCTTATCTTCCCCCCTGTTTCTCAGTGTACCGATTCCAGGCCATGGTCGAGGGGGACAGGGAGGCAGAGAGGGAGGGACATACACATCACACCAAGGACAGGGCTGGGGGCTGCCATAGCCGCTGTCACAGCATCCCCAGAATAGTGGTCCTCCCTCCACTCCTGAAATCTCGGAGGTGGACACAATGACCCAGTATCTTCCCGGCACAGCCCTGGGTACCCAGAGGGTGCAGGTTTGTGGGGTGCACAGCTCCCTTCTCACCACCCACTGCTCCCAGCCTCCTTGACTTACGCCTCCCACACTTGGGCTCCAGTTCCTGCCCCTGTAATGAAGTGGTTTGCTGGTGAGCCGGCAGCCTCGGGCTACGGGCCCAGGGGACTGACCTGGAGTCTACAGTAGCACAGGACCGCGATGATGCAGAGCAGGATCACTGTCGCTAAGATTCCGCCAGTGATCACAACCGTTCCCGCTGTCATCCGCCCGGCGCCCCATCAAACTCTGTAAAGACAGAAAAGAGAGAGAGAGGGAGTAAGCCACCACCCCCAGCTTACAGGGCTCTGAACTCTAAAGTTCTGCCTTTGGCTCAAAGTTCGGCTCTGGCTCAAACCCACACTCCTGTGTGTGTGGGGTATCTCTCCTCTCCTTCAAATCCTCATGGAAAATAAAGGCCAGGGGAGCCCACAGGCAGCCGGTGGGCAGCACCCTGGCTCAGGATGCAGCAGGCTGGGGAGACTGGTTCTGGCCCGTGAGGCTGAACCAACAGGACAGAGGCAGCCTCAGGGCGGGAGGCTGTCCGGGTCTTGGGCAGGTCAGTGAATGGGGGTTTTGGAGCCTCCCAGGCACGCGGGGACCAAGGGAACCTGAGGCTGGAAGAATGCCACGAGTACTTACGTTCAGTAAAGGGAATGGTGGCCTGCAAGACAACAAAAGGGACAGGGATGTTAGCAGAAGAGTGTTACTGCTGAAAGAGTCCCTAAGGTTAGCTTATTCCCGAACCTCCACCCCACTTATTTTTTGTGTGTATGCACAGTACTGGGGATTTTGTGTGCATGGTAGTGGGCATTCTACCACTGAGCTCCATCTCCAGCCCTTTTTATTTCTCATTTTAAAGCAGGACCTTGCTAAATTGCTGAGGCTGGCCTCAAACCTGAGATCTTCCTGTCTCAGCCTCCCAAGTACTGGAGTTCCAAGCATGCGCCACAATGCCCGACTCACCCCGCTTTCATCTTGCTTACCTCATCACAAGCCTCCCCAGACCCAGCTCTCCAGTTGAGTGGTCAGCTGCTAATCGATGGACATTTCACCTGGATGCGCCCCCCCCGCCCGTCATGTCAAACTTGTTTAGAACAGGATAAAGCCGTCCTTCTGTTCTCCAAGAGGGCGCCCTACCCCGAGCTCTGTGTCTCTGTGGATCCACTAGAGCTGCTCCGAAGGGCAACTGGGGGCTTCCACTTCCCTCTGCTCACCAAGCTGTGCACCCTGTGTGTTCATCTGGAGGAAGGAGCACCCCTTCCTTCACTCAAAGACACCACCTGCCCACCATTGTGCCCCTAGGGGGCTCCATCCGTGCAGCGCCCCTCTTCCTAATTCACTCAAAGGTGCTGCGCAGCCTTGCTGCTGCCCGAGGTCTGTGGGCCGGCAGTGGGGATGTCCCCTGGGAGTGTGCTGCAAAGGTGGCACCTAAGGAGTCCAAGCTCGCATTTCCCCACGGTCTCAGGTGATTCATTTGCACTTTAGGGCTGTAGACGTGCCTGAGTCACTCAGACTTTAAAATCCTCAAATCGGTCTTTGGCCTCCCCTCTGTTGCCCATGGCAGCTAGTACTCTCAGCATCTCAAGCCTGCTCCTAGACAATGGCTTCCTAACTAACCTTCCTGGTTTGTGTCTGAGCATCCTTCTTCCTGCCGAAGCCTGGCCTTCCATCACATGCCTTCCCGCCATTGCATGACCTGCAGGATACATATATCTGGGCCCAAACTTTCAGACAGAGCTTCACAGCCTTCCCTCCCCCACCTTCCTCATGCTCCCCACCAAGTTATCTTTCCCTTTGCACCTGCTCTTGTCCTTAGGAAACATCCAGATTAGTGATGAAGACACTCAGCGCTCCTGGGACATTCTACCTCTGAGCTACACCCCCAGCCCTATTTTTTATTCTTTATTTTGAAACAGGGTTTTACTAAGTTGCAGAGGGCCTCACTAAGTAGCCGAGTCTAGCCATGAACCCGGATCCTCCAGTCTCAGTCTCCCAATTACAAGCATGGGATTACAAGCATGCGCCACCATGCCCTGCTTTCAGCGCTCCCTTTGATACAGGGTAAGACATGTGACCCCAGCACACCCAGGGCCACAGGTGCAGGAGGGGCAACCGATCACGGGGGCGGGGGGAGATGTTCCATGGACAGTGTTAGATTTGAGCTGAGTCCTACAAGCTGCATGAGACAAGGGAAGTGTGAACTATCTGGGTAGGAAGAACATGAGTGCTGGGGAGTAGGGACCAGGGACTGTAAGGAGTCTGGAAAGGCTAGGACAGGCTAGGGTAGGCATGAAGCTGGAGGGGCTGTAGACGAGGCACGGAATTGGCATTTAACTCTTTTGGAGACAATTGGGGTTTCAGTAAGGGAATGTGTGCTCTCTCTCCACCTATTCAAATCCTGATCATCCTTCAAGGCCCCGAGAGGCCTCCCCTGACTTCCCAATCCCCGATGCTCTTTCTCAGTTCTGGATTCTCCTGCAGTGCCTTTCCATGTTCCGCTCTTCAGATCCTATCTTGCTGGGATGCTAGTCAATGTTTCCTGTGGGAACGTCTTGGTTCTTCCACTAAATTATAAGTCCTTTGCAATCAGGGGTTGTGTCTTATACTTCTCCTTCCCTCCTTCCCCCCTTCCCCCCTCCAGCAACATTATACATTGTGCACACAGCAAGTACTTAATAAAAGTTGGGTAATCATTTCACTGTGGAGCATGGCAGAGGCCTGGCAGTTGTGACTCTGATTGACCACTAGGGGGCAGCAAGTTGTACCTCTCAGCTCAAGCCCATCTGCAAATGGAGCGTCACAGTCCAAGACCAATCTGGCAGTGCCGCAGTGCATGGTGGGCCATGCTTTTGGGATTCACTGGGGCATCTGGTGGGGGAAAGAGGAATCTCAGGCCGGGGAGCATTTATGTAATTTCACTGCAACATCTCTTCATCCTCCGCTGCTTCTCCGCAGGCTCACCACTGAGGAGGGCTGCTTAGGACACAGAGAGGCCCAGGGCAGGACCTACAGCTGGGGAGGCCGCAGTGATCTGACCTACTGAAAGCCTTTGTCTATCCCCTTGGGATGTAACCAGCTTGTTTTATTTTATTTATTTATTTATTTATTTATTTTTTGCAGTACTGGGGATTGAACCCAGGGGCATTCTACCTCTGAGCTACACCCCCAGCCCTATTTTTTATTCTTTATTTTGAAAAAGGGTCTCATTAAGTTGCAGAGGGCCTCACTAAGTAGCTGAGGCTGGCCACGAACCTGCGATCCTCCTGTCTTAGCCTCCCAAGTACTGGGATCACAGGCATGCGCCACCACACCTGGTACCCAGTTTGTTTTAGAAGACAAAGAATTATGGAGAAGCCATGTAAAAACGGTGGTCTCTCTCCTCCCTGCCTCTCCCCCGGCCCCGTGCCTGGTCTCCCCTCTTTCAGTACCACTGAGGCTGAACGACAACAGTGGCCTGGAAATGGGGGCATGGCAGTGCAGGCAGAGCCAGGGGCCTGAAGGCTCAGGTTCAAGGCCAGCTGGGCCACCTAGCAGTCACCTATCTTGGAAACTGACCTTTCTCACTTGTAAAATTGGTGTTAACAAAAAAAGTCAGCTTGCAAATACAATTGTGAGGAAAAAGTGAGATGCCTGTGAGCACCTCTCATCATCAGCTTTAAGAGATCCCACCAGACATGGTTGTTTGTGAAAAAGAAGGCCCAAACATCTCATGGCTGCTTGAGCCTGGCCTGAAAATCATACGCCAGGAAGGCTCACATAGAGTACATGAAATGAACTAGCCAGGCCCCGCTGGCTTCCCTGAGAGCTCATAATCTGCCATTTAAATTCCCACATTCAGCTGGGTGCAGTGGTGCATGCCTGTAACCCCAGCGACTCTGGCACCTGATGCAGGAAGATCCCAACTTAGAGAGACCCTGTCATAAATAAAATAAAACAAAAGGGCTGGGCATATAGAATCCCTGAGTTCAATTCCCAGCACTGCAATAATATAATAATAATAATCTAAAAATAAATAAGTAAATTCCCACATTCAGCGGTTTGCTATTATTTTGGATGGGCTCATTTTCTTTTTGCAATAAGATGTGAATGATGACAATAACTCCCTACACCTGAATAGCATCTTACAGTTCACAAAGTGCTTCTATTTATATCCCTCTTGTGGTAGGCAAGCTTTAAGACAGCCCCAGAGTGATCCCCGCCTCCCTGCAGCCAGGCCGGGAATACTCTCCTCCCCTTGCCGGAGTGTGTGACCTATAACTTGCTTCTAACCAATAGATCACAGCAAAAGTAATGGGAAGCCATTTCTGGGAACAGATACCAGACTCTGATTTCTCTCTTGCTGGCCAGCTCCCCCGTCCCTTGCTGGCTTTGTTGCAGTAAGTTGCCCGTGTGGCAGGGAATTGAGGGTGGTCTCTGGCCTATCACCAGCTAGGCGCTGAGGCCTCCAGACCAATGACCCAGAGGAACCGAATGAACAGTCACATTAAGAGAGAGTGGAAGCAAATCTACCTCCCATCCATTCAGTTGAACTTTCAGATGAAACCACAACCCCAGCTAAAGCCTTGATTGCAGATGCTGAAGACCAGCTGGCTTGGCCGGGATTCCTGACCCATGGGACACCTAAGATAATCAGTGCGGGTTGTTTTAAGCTGCTAAGTTTGTTAATGTGGCAAAGAGTAACCAACCCACCTCCCTAGACCTTACAAAAAACTGGTAACTTAATGGCTGCACCATTAAGTGATCTGTCTAAAGTCACAAGGTGGCAAGTGTCTGAGCCAGGAGTCCAGGGCAGGTGCTGTGGAGTTTCCATCAGACCCGCTGCCTCTTGAGTAGCTCTGCGAAAAGGAAGAGGAGGTCCCTGAGTTCCCACCCAGGTCCTAGCACATCTGGGGGCAGCCAACAAGGACACACCAGCTAGACATGCTGGCGCACATCTGCAATCCCAGTACTTGGGAGGCTGAGACAGTAGAATTGCAGGTTCGAGGCCAGCAGTGCATGGTAACTTAGTGAGGCCCTGTTTCTTTCTTTTTTTTTTTTTTGTGGTACTGGGGATTGAACCCAGGGACATTCTACCTCCAAGCTACACCCCCAGCCCTATTTTTTATTCTTTATTTTGAAACAGGGTCTCACTAAGTTGCGGAAGGCCTCACTAAGTAGCTGAGGCTAGCTGCGGACCCGGATCCTTCGGTTTCAGCCTCCCAAGTACTGGGATTACAAGCGTGTGCCACCATGCCTGGCATGAGGCCCTGTTTCAAAATAAAAAGGGCCATTGGGCCGGGCGTGGTGGTGCACGCTTGTAATCCCAGTACTTTGGGAGGCGGAGACCGGAGGATCCGGGTTCGCCGCCAGCCTCAGCGCGCGCGCACGTGCACTCTCTGTCTCTCTCTCTCTGTCTGTCTCTCTCTCTCTCTCTCCTTAGTGAGGCCCTCCGCAACTTCATGAGACCCAGTTTCAAAATAAAGTATAAAAAATAGGGCCGGGGGTGTAGTGCGGAGGTAGAATGCCCCTGCGTTCAATCCCCGGTACTGCAAAAAAAAAAAAAAAAAAGGGCCATTGGTATATCTCAGAGATAGAATGCCTCTGGGTCTCTGGGTTCAATCTCCAGTACTAAAATAAATAAATAAATAAATAAATAAATAAATAAATAAATGACAAACCTATTGTCTACTAAAAAAAAACCCACTGGTCTGCCCTCTCCAGGAGTTTTTTCGAAATTGTTATTAATTTTTTTTTGTACTGGGGATTGAACCCAGGGGTGCTCTACCTCTGAGCTATACCCCAGCCCCATTTTAATTTTTGTTCTGAAACAGGGTTTTGCTAGGTTGCTGAGAGTCTCACTAGGTTGCTGAGGCTGGCCTCAAACCTGCAATCCTCCTGTCTCAACCTCCCAAGTACTGGGATTACAGGCCTGAGCTACCATGCCTGGCCGTGACCAGGACTTTCTGAAGCTGCCTCCTCAGCCAGCTTCCTCCCCACTCAGGGCCCAGACACCTGCTCCTGGGGGGGAGAGGGCTGGTCTGTGTGACACTTACGTGAAACAACTGGGGCGGCCGCGGCTCAGTCACGCAGGCTGAGCCTGCGCAGATGACAGTTCGGGGTGCGTCATGGCCACGGGCCTCGGACCCTGCCAGAGAAGAGAGGGGAAGGTCAGTAGGAGCTGGGGTGGAGGACAGACAGGCTAGAGCAGGAGCTGGTAGCAGCTTGTGGTCCCAGACCCCTGGGGAGGAAGTCTCCAAAGGGCTTTGCTTCTTGCCCTCCGTGGCCCCCAGCCTAGGAACCTGGGGAGAGACTAGGAAGGTCACAGCTGATCTTACCGCCCCCAGCTGTCTAGAACCTTCTGCAGCAGCAGGGCAGGGGTGCCTGGGAAGCGGGGCTCGGTGGGGCTCGGGAGTCCAGCTCTTTCTCACCCTGCACTAGGGAATCCAGATCCGTCCCTCATGCTTGCGCCCTCGTCACCTGCCTGCTGCCCTCTATGGCTCCACACGTCCCCTCCTCCTCCTCCATTCTTCCTTGGGTCTACTTTTCCCAGTGGCTGGACCTGCACACTCCTTTCCCTTGTCCAAGATCCTGACTTCCCTGGGGCCAAACCTGCCAAATGGACATTCAGGAGAACAAATTCAGGCTGATGGAGCAGGGGAGGCAGGGCCCTCCCAAGGCATCTAAGATCCCAGGCTGACACGGGTGTCGCGGTCCTGCATGGCGTCCAGTGGTGCCAGTAGTCAGAAGATCCCATCAGAAGAGGCTGAAGGGGTGGCAGAGGACCCCTGGGATGGAGACCATATGCTGGTTTGGGTTGAGGGAACAGCAGGAGAGAGGCTCCTGCAAGGAATCTCAGGAGGGTACCCCTTAAAACTCACAAAAGCAAGAGCCAGTTTTAAGCACCTCCCAGATCTCTAACCAATAAGAACCCACCATTTTTATCCTGGCAGGAAGTGAAGTCACAGCTACTGGGGGGAAGAGCAAGGGGGACACAGCGCCATGTCCAGCCTGAAGCAGATCTAAACTGGAGGAAGGAGAAGAGAACCTCGGATTGGGCACTGCCTGATTATTACTCATGACTGCTGTTCTACTTCCCCGTGGAGACTGTGTTGATAATTTTAAAATAACCGTAAGGCTAACTATCACCTAAATCACCTAAGAGTAAATACAAGAGCAGTGGAGTCCCGGTGTGGTGGCACACGCTTGTAATCCCAGTACTTGGGAGGCTGAGGCAGGAGGATCGCAGGTTCAAGGACAGCCTCAGCAAGTAGTGAGACTCAGCAACCCAGCGAGATGCTATTTCAAAACAAAACCTTAAAAAAGGGCTGAGGGTGTAGCTTGGAGATAGAATGCCCTTAGGGTCAATCCCCAGCAGCAGCATCCCTCCCCCAAAAAAGAAGCGGTGGCACTTGCCCAAGTCTCCCCACCCCCCAGCCCCCCATGAGAGAAGGGGACAAGTTCCCCCACTGAATACATTTTAAAGTAAAGGAATACTGGGGGGGGTTGATTTTTGAGCACAAACCTTGCAGCATGCTTGCTTAACGTGTCAGTTACAGAAAAATGATCTCTTGAAATGTAAGGGCTCTAAGAGGTCTAGCCCAGTCTCTATGTCTAGATGAAGAGACTAAGTTCAGAGAGGACAGGTGACATTTTTTGTTTGTTTTGTTTTTGTGGTACTCGGAATTGAACCCAAGGGCGTTCTACCTCTGAGCTACACCTCCAACCCTATTTTATTTTGAAACAGGGTCTCACTAAGTTGCTGAGGGTCTCACTAAGTTGCTGAGGCTGGCTTCCAACCTGTGATCCTCCTGTCTCAGCCTCCCGAGTACTGGGATTACAGGCGTGCGCCACCACACCCGGCTGACAAGTGACCTGCTTAGCCACACACTGCAGGGCAGCGATGGAGCTGGAGAGGCCTGTGAGTGGAGCCTCCTGCCCCTAGGGCTGCTGTTCTCCTTCCTGAAGTCTACACTTACTTCACCAGGAGATAAGGCATCCCGTGAAGTAGGGTTTGTCAAGTTGGCTTGAGAGGGCACAGGTTCAAGATACCCGAGTCCCCAGACCTCCTGAAGCAGCGTCTACGGCGCAGGGCTCCGGAGTCTGTGCTGGTAACGGCTTTGCAATCAGCCATCTGGCCCTTTTGGGGAGTGACGCACAGTGAAGGTCTTTGGGAGGATTTCAGTCTGGAGGCAGCAGGGGTGTGGGGGTGACCTTGTATCGCTGGTGGCATCATCTGGCGCCCATGACAGGACTGGCTCTGGGTCCTGTGTCCTTTAGGCATGTGAGCCGGAAGTCAGGGGGAGGAGGGGGGAGCCTGAGCAGCGCCAAGTGCGCATCTGGTGCGGAAGAGAGCACCAATAAAGAAGTCAGGGTGGGAGGGCTATTGTCCATTCTTTCAGAAGAGTCTGGGGAGAGGCCTTACGAGCCACCCTGGTAGAGGTCTACCGCTTCCTCTCAGGCAGGGGTCTCTATTGTCTCTGAAGAGCCCCCTACCCTCAGTGACTTCAAAATGCTGAAGCAGAGTTACCTCACCTGGCCGCCCAGACAAGTGCTGGCAGGAAATGCTGGCCACAGCTGGTACCAGACGTGTAATTAATGAGTGCCGCCCTGTCCCCCGCTCGGCCCCCTAGGAGCACGAGTTAATTGAGTGGGGCCTAAGCACCGGCTGATCTCAATTTCTTCCGATGCAATTAAGCCTTCTCCAATCATTTATTAACTCACGGAACAGACAGGGCCGCTCCGGCTCCAGAGAGGAGGAAGCATTTTGCCATCGTTACCTGTCTTCCTGGATGGCGGTCCTCAGCGAGGCTGGCAGAGGGGAATGGAGGGAAAGGATCCTTGTGCCTTGATTGTACCTGGGCCCTGACTCCCAGAATGAGGGTCTGAAGAATTGGTGACCACATGGGTCCCTTTGCCCGGGATTGGGGACCACATGAGCTGTTGGAGAAGGGGCCTCTCTCCTCCAACAAGGAACTCTCGCAAATCATCAAGGGAAAAACCCAAGGACGTGGATGTAACAATGGGCCATGGGCAGGTGGTTTACAACAGGGGCAACCCTAAAGGCTAAGGAGAGAATGAAGGAGAAGCCGAGCAAGATGGCGGCCCAGTAGGATCATCCATGACGGTCTCCTCCCATACGCACCAAGTTGAACAGCTATTCACACACCAAACCACTGTCACAAGAGCTAAGGAAATCAGGAGGGACCACAGTGCCTGCTTTTAGTGTAACAAAACAAAAAGGCATACTGGATAAGGTGTGAAGGAAAGAGGTGCCCGCACCGCCCCTATTCTGATTCCAGCAGCCCATGGACAGGGAGAGGGGCTTACGTCCAGGACTTAGACTTGAAACCCAGGACCAGGCCCATCCCAGTGACACCCAGTGCTGGGCAGAGCCCCAGGGCTTCTTCCACCAGCCAGTACTGCAGACTGAGTCACTGGAATCATGTCAGGCCAGGCGGTGATGGCCGCCTCCACTACCCCCTTTAATCCCAGCAGGCAGAGTGGGGAGCAGGGCTGCACCTGTTGGGGAGCCAGGCAGGAAAGCTAGCTACAGGGTTGGTCCCAGTGCCAGGCCCACCATTGTGAGCATCAGGTAAAAACTGAAGGCTCCATACGCAGGCCAGAGCTCACAGACGGAGCCTCTGGACTGGCCCTGGCATCAGCAGAGACCTTTGGATCAGCAGCACAGACTAGAGTTTTGACCTGCATCATTTCCAGCCTTGGAGTGTGCCTGGGACACACTCACCCTCCTCCCAAGACTGCAGGCCCCTGTAGGTGTGACTCAGGGGCAACCCGGCTTAGCATCAGCCTTGGTAGCCAAGGGACCGTCTCTACCACCTGTCCCCCAATCTGGGGCAGCACAGCTATTGCCAGGCCAGTGCTCATGGACAGGGCTCTAGAACTGCCCCTGTGCCTTGCAGAGACCCGCACCCCAGGAGATGGACTTGTGTTTTGGCCTGTATCACTGCCAGCTGTGGTACCGACCTGGTGCACCCTAAGACTGTGAAGGTCATGCAGCTATGAGATTTGGGCACTGCCCAGACTACCATAAGCCCAAGTGGCCAAGCGCTGGCCTTCACGGACACTTCCTCAGCCTTGGGCGGTGTGGTGTGCTATAAGACCCCATTTGTGGGGGGTAGGACAGTAGTGAAACCTAACACTGGGAAAATCCTAATGGTCCTCATCTCCAGGCCTGCCTGCAGACAACCCTCTGGACCAGCTCCAGTGCTGGAGGAAGACACTTGGCCCCAAGCTATGGGACTTCCATTCCAGCCAGCGTCACCTGTGGGAGTTGCAGCAGTCTTGAGCCATGAGTCCGCCTTAGCAATGGCAGCCCATAGAAGTGTGGGCCTCGGTCCAGTGTTCTGCTGGTCTTGGTGGGTTCTGGGCTCAGGGTGTAACACAGCTTGGGGGCATTGGTGGCCACAGGTGTAACATAGGGGCTTGAAGCTAGTTTATTCACGGTGACTCTTCCCAGAGTGGAACAGAATCCCACAATAACTGAGCACAGGCCAGAAACTGTGGACAAGGCCTCCGGGCCTAATCTGGCCCCAGGGAGAGGCCTGTGGGGACAGACCACTCTTTCTAGGTCCTCTCCTGGTTCCTTCTTTTTTTTTTTTTTTTTTTTTTTGCGGTACCAGGAATTGAACACAGGGGCATTCTACCTCCGCGCCACACCCCCGGCCCTATTTTTTTTTATACTTTATTTTGAAACCGGGTCTCATGAAGTTGCGGAGGGCCTCACTAAGGAGAGAGAGAGTGAGAGAGAGAGAGAGACAGGGAGAGAGAGAGCGAGAGAGCTGAGGCTGGCCGCGAACCTGGATCCTCCGGTCTCCGCCTCCCAAAGTACTGGGATTACAAGCGTGCACCACCACGCCCGGCTCCTTGCTCCTTCTGAACAACACACTGAGAGTACATTTGGTCCAAACCTGGGCCTGGATTGTTCTGTAGTATTGACACAGTGACAACACACCAAGGACCAACTCCTGCAAATCTGAAACTGGGAGCCACCCAGTGCTGAAAAGGCAGAAGTGACTACGGACTCAGAAAATGAGCAGTCTCCTTAGAATTGCTGAAAAGACAGGCACAAACAAAGCTAGATCCAGAAGACTGGCATAAATAGCGAATCCTTCAATGACACCACACACCAACAAGCATCAAGAGCTTCCAGGAAACCACGACCCCATATTATACTCAAAATCCAGTGCCGGAAACTCAACAGTTAGCAATCGCCATGGGAGAATTCCCAGAGAAATAGAATGACCAGGTCTAATGGGAACGTTGCTTCGCATGCCGAGCGCTGTCCCAGCACAGAGCCTTCCTCTCTGGTCTGCGCAGCTGTATATAGTAGAAAGAGCACTAGGCTGGGAGTCCCATGATTTGGGTTCAGATTCTATTTTCTACACCTATTACCTAATACTTTGGGACAATTTGTGATCTCCTTCGTCTGCAAAATGGAGATACTATACTTCCTTTACAGGATGAGGATTGCATGGGGCAAATGAGGAGGGTGTTAAAGTTATGCTGCCTCCTAAGAAGGGTAGCTTTAGTCCCGTGAGCCTTGGGGGTCCTGCCGTCCTCTGTGCTGCTAATAGAAGATACGGTCCTTTGTGTGCACTCGTCCATTAGGCTGAGGTTTGGCGTAAGTCCGGTAAGAATAAGAAGAGGGTGCCGGGCGTGGTGGTGCACGCTTATAATCCCAGTACTTTGGGAGGCAGAGACCGGAGGATCCGGGTTCACGGCCAGCCTCAGCTCTCTGTCTCTCCCTGTCTCTCTCTCTCTCTACTTAGTGAGGCCCTCCGCAACTTCGTGAGACCGGTTTAAAAATAAAGGACAAAAAATAGGGCCAGGGGTGTAGCGTGGAGGTAGAACGCCCCTGGGTTCAATCCCCGGTCCGCAAAAAAAAAAAAAAAAAAAGAATAAGAAGAGGGTGTCAGGGTGTGAGTGGCAGGTGGATCCGAGAGGGTGGGATGAGGAAGGGAGAGGGACCAGAAGCCACAGCAGAAGCTGGGACTTCTGCTGGATGTCCCGGCCAGTTAAATATCCATGCAGCTACTGCAAACGGCTTTTAATAATTGTGAGTTCTCTTATTTAATTCTAAGTTGTCATGGTGCTGTCTCCTCAAATGTGAGTGATATTTCTTTATTTGTGGCAATCAAATAAAGGGAGCATGCTCAGATCTAATGTGTATCCATGGTACAAGGATTATACTGACTAAATCAGCGGAGGCAGGAATTTAGAGCCAGAGGTGACCATGAAAATCGTGGCCCTTGAAACCTATTTGGGGCTTCCTGTGAGCCCTGTACTGGGAGTTTGGGCAAGTCCCATCTAGATCCTGCAGAGCAGGGGGCCCCAGCTCATAGTTATGTGGGGGTCATGCTTCCTTCCTCTCTCAATCTGTCCTCGACCTGCTGCTCAGGTCAGAACGTGTCACTACGGCAGCTGATCGTGCCTTTGACTAATGCTTGGGCTGGGACCTTTGCATCTCGGCGTACTTGTGGAAACTCTTTTGCCCCTTATTTACTTCTCACCTACCAGTTACTGAGCACTAAGGGAAGCGCTGGCATTAAGCTCCACCCAGGGACTCATCAGGGTCGGTCAACCAAAGCAGGCATGGTCTCTGACGGCCAGGTCCCCGGAGGAAGGCCCAGGGTGACTGACCACCAGGAGGCTTGGAGCCCTCACAGGCTCAGTAGCGGGCACAGGCACGGGGCTTGTTTCTCCTCTCCGGCAAGGTGTCAGCAGACTGGAAGAAATCCAAATAAGAAGACAGGCCGTTGAAGAGAAGAGAGATTGACTTGTGAGGCCAGGTGGAGGTAGGAGAGGCATGGCATTTGGCTAACAAGAAGGAGCTAGCTATAAGGCCTGGCCATCAAATTCAGGCTTCCCATGGGGGACAGTGTTTGATGAAGGGGATGGGATTATGCCAAAGGGAATTTAGACCAATGCAAGATCAACCTCACAGAAGGACATAAACAAGCACAACAGGGAGATCCACAAACTGCCAATCCACGTGGTGCAGGAGGCTTGGGGAGCAGTACTGATCCCCGCTCTCCTCTCCTTAGCCCAGAGGCCTGGCCCGTTCATACCGCCAGTGGGATCTGAGCAGGTCAGGCTCAGGGTTCGTCCACGTGGGACAGGGCAGCTTCGGGGTCTGGAGGCCTTGAAACGTGCATCAGGATTTATTCAGAATGCTCAGTCATTGTGTGTGTGTGTGTGTGTGTGTGTGTGTGTGTGTGTGAGAGAGAGAGAGAGAGAGAGAGAGAGAGAGAAAGAGAGAGAGATATGCTGGGGATTGATCCCAGCATATCTAGCTCCAAGCTACACTCCCAGCCCTATTTTATTTTTTATTTTGAAACACGGTCTCACTAAGTAGTAGAGGGCCTCACTAAATTGCTGAGTTTGTCCTTGAACCTGATCCTCCTGTCTCAGCCTCCCAAGTACTGGGATTACAGGTGTGCGCCACCATGCCCGGCTCAGAATACCCAGTCACTTTAAAGACATTCTAAAATGGGCCCAAGTGTCCTGGAGAGGACTGTGGGGAACCCAGGGCTGGTGTTCTGATGACAGAGGCCACAGGCCTTTTGCTGAGTGTGCAGATGGGGCCAGCAAGGAGAGGGCCTTCCAGAGAGGGCTCCTGAAGCAGGCCCAACCTGGGCAGGGCCTGTGGGCCAGCCCTGCACAAAGCCACTTCAGAGTCTGTGAGCGGGTCCTCGGAACCTGCAAGGAAAGGTTCCGACTGGATCAGAACCAAAATATTCCCTTAGCCACATGGATTGGAGCGTCCACCTTCGCTTGGGGGGCTGGAATGGAACATTTACATCCAAACATGCCTTACGTTCTTGAGAGTTACACACACCCATGCCCAAGTGAACTGCAATCCTACGTGACATTCCAAATTAAACTCTCCTAAGCTGGGCGTATAATAAATCTACTGAATTTATTCTTCCTGTCCCAACCAATCTGACTTCTGCCCGAGTTCCATGCTCCGATTTCTCCGGCAGGGGGACATCCTGCAGTGGCTCTTAGAGCTGACTCCGTCACTCTGCACCCTGTAGCCAGCCAGGGTGGGGGAGACTTGTGCGCATTCTAAACTGTAGTTTCTACCTCTACCCACAGAAGGGAGATGGACAAGGGGGCTCCAGTCCATCCAGGGGCCCCTGAGTCAGGCTGGAGGTTGAAAACGGCAGGTGGCGCCCCGTGGGGAAGCCTCCAGAACAGGGTATCCGGGTGAGCTGTGCCCTAGAGAGCAGGGTGGGAGCCTCAGCGAGGGCATTTTTCGCTTCCTGTTGTAAAGGAGACAGCTTAGGTTAAGGCCCAGTGTTTACAGCCTTTCCCCTCTTCTGCTGTCGGTTATCACGGGTCTACCAGCCCGTCTTCTGGACTGGGGTAGAAGGTAAATGGGAGGTAACATGCTGTTTGGATTGACTAAGTTAGAAGGATCTGAGTAAGTGGCCTGAATATACTAGACAAGGAGAGGAGGGCATCTCAAGGAATTCGCATGAGACGTGTTTGAGAAAATCCTGGAGGGGCTGCCAAGAAGAGGAGACTGTGCTAGCTAGTGGGAGAGATGGAGATGGGGAAGAGGATTTTAAAAAGCTTTTTTTTTTTTTTTGGCTGGGCATGGTGGTGCATCTCTGTAATCCCAGTACTTTGGAAACTGAGACAGGAGGATCACAGGTTTGAGGACAGCCTCAGCAACTTAGTGAGACTCTCAGTAACCTAGTGAGACCCTGTTTCAAAACAAAAAGTAAAAAGGGCTGGGGGTGTATTCAGGAGGTAGAATGCCCCTGGGTTCAATCCCTAGTACCAAATAAATAAATAAGTAAATAAATAAATAAATAGCTTCTGGGGGACATGGTGATGCATGCATGTAATCCTAGCTACTCAGGAGGCTGAGGCAGGAGGATTTCAAGTTTGAGGCCAGCCTGAGCAGACTTGGTGAGACCCTGACTCAAAATAAGATAAAAAGGGCTGGGGATGTAGCTCAGTAATAGAGTCTTTGTCTAGCATGCAAACACATGCTGTCCAGCAGAGCAGGAAAAAAGTGTGTGTGCATGTGCATGTGCGTGTGTGTGTGCGTGTGTATTTTAAAATAAATTACGAATGAAATTTCTCCCTTTGAGATCTTTCCAAATTTTTCAATAAAGAATTCTAATTGCTTCCCAATTATGTTTTGCATATTAGAATTTCTTTGAATGTGATACCTTGAATACTAAGCCCACAGGGCAACATTTTTTTTCCTTTATGGATTTTAATTATAAGGGAGGATGATTTGTCCAGAGAAGAATAATCACTAGGAATTACCAGTAACTCTCAGAGACAGGAGGATGTCAACTCGTGTAAAGTTGAAAAGAAACAGGCCGACTGGCATTTATGAGCTTCCCAAATTTTCAGTTTGTGTGTACTCTCAGATGTTTTTCCAGAGAGGAAATACGTAGCTTTCATCAGATATCAGAGTCCTGTGACTACAGAGAGGTCAGGGCCCACCAAATAAGATGATGAACAGAGAGGAGGTAGAGGAGGAAGGGGATGGCTAAGAAGACAACTGCGGTAAAATAATAATAATTGATTAATAATAATAACAGAAGAGAAAGAGTCCTGTCATGGGACATGCAGGTAGGGGAAGGGAAAATAATTAAATCAGTCACCACTGGCCAAGGCAGGAAGTCATTGCCACAAGCACAATGAAGCCAAAGTGTGTGTATGTGTGTGTGTGTGTGTGTGTGTGTGTGTGTAGACACAACGGAGACAGGGACTTGGTAGGAAACAGGACTGGTTTTTCTTCAAGATGTTCCTCTTGGTTCGCCCCTCTGGGACCAGCTGCCACTGAGCGCTGGGTCTGTGGATGTGGCCACAGCACTAGCTTTCATGATGGAGTGCAACCCGGAACAGCAGATTTCAGGACAATGCGATAGCATGCATCAAAACTTGAAAGGTGGCCGGGCATGGTGGTGCATGTCTGTAATCCCAGTACTTGGGAGGCCGAGACAGGAGGATCACAGGTTCAAGACCAGTCTCAGCAAGTAGTGAGACTCATCAACCTAGTGAGACCCTGTTTCAAAAAAAAAAATAGGGCTGGGGGTGTAGCTCAGAGGTAGAATGCCCCTGAGTTCAATCCCCAGTACCAAAAACAAAAACAACAACAAAAAACCTGAAAGGTGTCTAGGCATGGTGGCACACGCCTGTAATCCCAGTACTTGGGAGACTGTGACAGGAGGATCACAAGTTCAAGGCCAACTTAGGAAGACCCTGTTTAAAAATAGAATGTAAAAGGGCTGGGGACATAGCTCAGTGGTAGAGCACTTGCCTAGCATGTATGAAACCCTGGGTTCAAGTCCTAGTACAGCCAATAAATAAATAAATAAATGGCCTGGAGCAAAGTAAATGCACCTTTCAATTTGGGGCTGGGGGTACTGGGGATTGGACCTAGAGGCATTCTACCTCCGAGCTACACCTCCAGCCCTTTTTATATTTTTGTTTTAAAAGTAGTTGGGAAGCCGGGCGTGGTGGCACATGCTTGTAATCCCAGTACTTTGGGAGGCAGAGAACGGAGGATCCGGGTTCGCGGCCAGCCTCAGCTCTCTCTCTCTCTCTCTACTTAGTGAGGCCCTCCGCAACTTCGTGAGACCCGGTTTCAAAATAAAAGTATAAAAATAGGGCCGGGGGTGTAGCGTGGAGGTAGAATGCCCCTGGGTTCAATCCCCGGTACCGCAAAAAAAAAAAAAAAAAAAAAGTAGCTAGGAGCAGGTGGGATTATAGGCCTGGGCCACCATACCCAGCAGAATTCTACTTTGAAGGAGTCCATCCTACACAAATGCACACGTGCACTGATACATGTGCAAGAGCATTCCTTGCAGTATTATTTGTGTAGTCATGTGCTGCTTAAGAAATGTGTCATTAGGCCATTTCATCTCTGTGAGAACATCATAGAGTGTATTACACACACTTAGATGGTGTAGGTCAATCGCTTGATGTGGCCTCTTTTTTTTCTTTGTGGTACTGGGGATTGAACCCAGGGCATTCTACCTCTGAGCTATACCCCCAGTCCCATTTATTTATTTATTTATTTATTTATTTATTTATTGCGGTACTGGGGATTGAACCCAGGGGCGTTCTACCTCTGAGCGCCACCACACCTGGTTGGATGCAACATTTTTTATTATCTTTTTGTTTCATCCACTAGAATGTGGGTCCCCTGAGGGAGGAAGCGGGGGCACATTTTTATATCTCAGTACCTAAAAGAATAGACCTTTCATGCATGTGTATAGAATGAATGAATGAATTAAAAACTTTTGGGGTGGGACTTTAATATGTTTTGTGAGGTGATGGGGATTATCATCAATTCCATTTTATTGATAAGGCAACTAAGGCCCAGAGAGAATAGGTGACCTTTCCAAGATCATGCAACTAGTATATGGCAGTTCAGAGACAGGTTCTCTGGTCAAACGCCAGCCTCTTTCTGCCATGAAAAGAAAGTGCAAAAGTACTTCAGTTAATAAAATAATAATAATAATAAGACCAAGCCACAGTTTGTTGGCATTAATTATGGTCCTTGTCCTGAGGGACAACCTTTTGAAGTGGGAATTAGTATTTACACCTCAGTAACAATAATGATCAAGCCACTGTTGGTTGGCATTAATTATGTCCCTTGTCACTGAGACTGGGCCTTCTGCTTAAGATATCAAGAATGAAAAATGTCTGCCATAGAGACATTTATTTATTACTCACAACAACCTTTTGAAGCGGGAGTTATTAATTCCATTTTTCAGATGATGAAACTGAAGGTCGGCGAGATTAAGAAACTAGCGCAAGGTCACACATCTCGTGAGTGGCAGAGTCCGGGCAGGACCTGGTGCACAGGAGGGCGAAGCTCATGAACCTCCATACTCATCGCTCTGTGGAGAACACCTTCACGTATCACTACCAAATGCTGCTCCAGGAACAGAAAGATAGACTCCAGATAAAGGAGCACTTTTTATTTATTTATTTTATTATTTTATTTTATTATTTTATTTTATTTTATTATTTTATTTTGGGTACCAGGGATTGAACCCAGGGGCGTTCTACCTCCGCACTACACCCCCGGCCCTATTTTTTTTTTCTACTTTATTTTGAAACCGGGTCTCACGAAGTTGCGGAGGGCCTCACTAAGTAGAGAGAGAGAGAGAGAGAGACAGAGAGAGAGAGACAGAGAGAGAGAGACAGAGAGAGAGAGAGAGAGAGAGGTGAGGCTGGCCCTGAACCCGGATCCTCTGGTCTCCGCCTCCCAAAGTACTGGGATTACAAGCGTGTACCACCACGCCCGGTTAAAGGAGCACTTTTTAGCAGTGAGAAATCTGCAGAGGCAGAATGGCTAGTGACTCGGGGCGGCAGTGAGACCAGCAGCAAATAAAAATTGGGGGTGGCTAAGCATCTGGTGGGAACCAGAGCTTGGCTGGGTGGTGGAGTAAATGACTTTTTTTTTTCGCAGAAGAGAGATTTATTACCAATTATATTATATTTATTACCAATTATAAATTAAGAGGTGGCAGGGCGGGGTAGGGAGAGACGAGCGGTCACGCTTTGGGCATCTGCCCTTTCTCTCTGTCCTCTTGGGCCTGGATTCTGAATTCCTCATCTAGGCGCTCCTTTGCACGGACGACCTTAGACTGTAGGTAGAAGGAGCCACTGACGGATTTATCATTGACCTTGAATAGGTGTTCATAGTTCTTCTGAACTTCCTCAGGACTCAGCTTGGAGACGTTGAGAATCTGCTGGGCCTCCTGGAGGCTGAGGCCGGAGAGGTTGGATGCAGCTGCAGACTGGTGCCCGGCTCGTCCCCGGGCATCAGCTGCTGCCCGGCTCGTCCCCGGGCATCAGCTGCTGCCCGGCTAGCTGCAAACTCCTGCCGCAGGGCCCGAGCAAAAGCTCTGCCCACCACCTGCGCGCCCATCACAGTGATCTGGGCCAGGTACTTGGCCATGGCGGCCCTCTGCCTCTGCGGCGCGGACTCTGGCTTCCGGGCCCACCACCTCGGCTCAAGGGCAGCTGGGGGGAGGGGGCAGTAAATGACTTTTGTGTTTCCTTCTGCTTAAGGTCTTGCTCCTTGTGCTTGCTCCCAAGGCAAAAGGATATGGAAGCCACAGACCATGTGTCTAAAAAATTTTAAGTTAAGCCAGGTGTGATGGCATATGCCTGTAATCCCAGTACTTGGGAGGCTGAGACAGGAGGATTGCAGGTTCAAGGCCAACCTCAGCAACTTAGCAAAACCCTGTTTCAAAATAAAAACTAAAATAGGTAGAGCTGGGGGTGTAGTTCAGAGGTAGAATACCCCTGGGTTCAATCCTTAGTACCCCCCTACCTAACTAAGTTAAAGGTCAAGCTAGGAATGGTTAAATTTAAAAAAAAGTCCTATCCTCTGCCTTGCTGTGTGTGTGTATAAATAAATATATATATATATATATATATATATATATATATATATTGGTACTGGGGATTGAACCCAGGGGCATTCTACCTCCAAGCTACACCCCCAGCCCTATTTTATTTTTATTTTGAAACAGGGTCTCCCTGGGTTGCTGGGAGTCTCACTACTTCCTGAGGCTGTCCTCGAACCTGTGATCCTCCTGTCTCAGCTTCTGAAGTACTGGGATTACAAGCATGCACCACCATGCCCAGCTTGCTAAGTATATTTTTATAACACCTGGAAGAACAGGTTCAATTTTAGAATTCCCAGACTCCTCAGAGCTCTGTGTACCACGGGGACAGTGAACCCAGTTGCCAGCCTGCAACCTGTCCCTTACCTTTCTATCCTGGATGTGGTCCTATACCTGTGAGGGACACTCCAGCCTGAACATCCAGGTTCCATCCACTACCCACAAAGACCTGCCTCTTAACTACCCCACAGGCCCCAGGTGTGCACACTTGCTGAAGAACAGAGCGGGGCGAGGGGGTTGCACGGGCCCTGGAAGCAGCATAGGGCTGTTAGGTCAGGGCGAGGGTTGCTCTAGGAGGGAGGGCACAGGTGCATCCTCTAGACCCCACAGACTTGTTCTCCACCGGGGGAGGGTCGTAGCCTGAGAAGGGCCAGCATGAGGCCTCTTTTCTAGACTCTGGCCTGAGTCTACGGACAGTGCTGCTTCTAACACTGAGTTCCACGATGTTAGGTTTCTCAGGTCTTTCTTTTCTTTTGCATGTTTATATTATCTAATACATTATCTAAATTGAAAGACCAAAATCCTCTGTCTGGGACAAGACGTCTAGGCTGGATGGTTCTGAGCTGCGCTTTAGAGGAGCTTTGCTGGTCTGTTAGACTTTGGGTGCAGTGACCCCTTTTAGGAAATGCTGGAGAAACCCAGACAAAATAATAGGCAGGCTCTGATTCAGGTCCTTTTGTGTCTAATCATTTCTCCCTGGCTGACTGCCCACGATCATCCCTTACTTAAGAATGCTCTGGACTTTAGAGGAATTTCCCTCCTTCATCCCACAACTTTCTCCCACTTAACCTCTTCTCTCTCCTCCTGCTCTGATGTCCCCAAAGTCACCATCTTCCTAGGCCTGCCCAGAGTCTGAACTGGAGTTGCCTTCTTCCATTCTACTGTGGAACTTTTCTACAGAAACTCTATGAAATGTAAGTTCCGATCCCAGCGAGCGCTGGCTGCCATGGACCCGGATCAGCAGAAGGGTGAATCTGGTCTCTTAGGCAGATAGATGGCAGCTGCAGAGCCCAGGGCGTCTTGCTTCCATACCAATTCCCCCTTCTCCAGCCTGTTTCTGTAGGTGGGCTGGACGGGCTGCTCCACGCTGGGTTAAGAGTGTGGGTTCTGGAGCCTGTCAATTGGACCTGGGTTGAAATATTGGCTCCTTAGCTGTGTAATTTGGGATAATTGCTTAACCACTTTAGACCTCCGTTGGCCTCTCTAAAGTCTCTAAAATGAGATAACAACAGTAATGACACCACAGGACCATTAAGAGACTTAGAAAATCCACGGAAAGCTCTCAAGTTTGCAGGGGCAAGCACATAACAGTTGCTCCCCCTAAAAAAGATGTCAGCTGCTATTGTTAACATCTCCTACTCTTGTTGATGGTATTCCTTCAGGCTCAGGCTGGAACCTTGGTTTATCTTTGATTCCCTTTCTATGCCTACTGCTACCAGCTGAGTTGAGGGTCATCTTTCATACAATCTCTTTCCTACCAATGTCTTCTATTTGCCATCTTTTCTCTGTGCTGCTGTATGTACTTTCCTAAATCATTGTGTGTGTGTGTGTGTGTGTGTGTTTTACTGGGGATTAAACCCAGGTGAATTATACCTCTGAGCTACACCCCCAGACCCATCTTATTTTTTATTTTGAAACAGGATCTTGCCAAGTTGCTGATGCTGGCCTCAAACCTGAGATCCTCCTGTCTCAGCCTCCCAAGTACTGGGATTACAGGCATGTGCCACCATGCCTGGCTCTAAATCATTATTTTTTGGGGGGGGTGGTACTGGAGATTGAATCCAGGGGCATTCTACTTCTGAGGTATACCCCGCAGCCCAATTTTATCTTTTTTTTTTTTTTTGTG
>PVJS01033459.1:0-22154 GCA_004027185.1 Glis glis | reverse complement strand
TCTCTCTCTCTCTCTCTCTCTCTCTCTCTCTCTCTCTACTTAGTGAGGCCCTCTGCAACTTCATGAGACCCAGTTTCAAAATAAAGT
The DNA here is from genome assembly GCA_004027185.1 of Glis glis. Taxonomy (NCBI): domain Eukaryota; kingdom Metazoa; phylum Chordata; class Mammalia; order Rodentia; family Gliridae; genus Glis; species Glis glis. The sequence continues at coordinate 22,067 of PVJS01033459.1, read as the reverse complement.
AAAAAAAAAATAGGGCCGGGGGTGTAGCGCAGAGGTAGAAAGCTCCTGGGTTCAATCCCCGGTACCGCAAAAAAAAAAAGAATAAAAAATAGGACTGGGGGTGCATCTCAGAGGTAGAATCCCCTGGGTTCAATCCCCTGTACTGCCACAAAAAAATTAAATAGTACAAAACTTAGACACTTTTTTTTGCATGCCATGAAATTCTACCTTAGTGCTAAGGATGGGCCACTAAGTAGATTCTAAGCTCTTAGCAAACTATCCAAAGAATCTCAACTAAGAGTCTATAGGATAAAGAACTGCTTAGGATAACTGGCTAGTGTGGTAGAAAAAGTAGATATAACAATTTAATAAGACCAATAAAGAACTGCTTAGGATAACTGGCTAGTGTGGTAGAAAAAGTAGATATAACAATTTAATAAGACCAATAAAGAACTGCTTAGGATAACTGGCTAGTGTGGTAGAAAAAGTAGATATAACAATTTAATAAGACAAACAATAATTCAGTTCTTCTGTTGGGGTCTGCATATCTATGTGCCGTTTGTCAGCTACGACAGCCATTTAAACCAACTATCAGAATAAATTAAACAGAACAGACCATCAAGTCGCTGTATTACAAAGAATAGCATAAGTATTCCCTATACTAAGAACAGAGAGAACTAGCTCCTAAGTGTTCTGGCGAGGAAGACATGGTGGCATTGTGACAATAAGAAGCCACCATTGATGGAGGCTTCATTGTGTGCTGGGCTCTATGATATCTGTAATTGATATTATCAATTACGTCTTCATCCTAGCCGCTGGGATGAATTTAAAGGGTCATTTCTTTCTTACAGAGCTTTTTATCGCAGGTCAGTGGCATCATGCCAAAGTTCAGTTCAAGAAAAGCAGCCAGGCATGGTGGCGCACACCAGTAATCGCAGTACTTGGGAGGCTGAGACAGGAGGATCGCAGGTTTGAGGCCAGCCTCAGCAACTTAGCAAGACCCTGTTTCAAAATAAAATAGGGCTGGGAGTGTAGCTCAAAGGTAGAATATCCCTGGGTTCAATCCCTAGTACCCCCAAAAAAGGGGGGCAGGTCTGTGCAGTCTAGGAACTCAGGTCTAAAGATGTGTTTAGTAGAACAAAATTGTGGTAGTGGACTCTCCTGGAGTGTGAATTGAAAGGGATATCCCAGGACCCTCTACCGACGGACTGAATCAGATCCTAGGGGTGGTGTTCAGGAGACAGCCATTCGATGGGCACTTGGGTAACTCTTGGGCACCTCAGTTTGAGAACTGCAGGCTGACGGTGATCTGAGAAATGGTCTCCAAATGTATGGGTTGCCAGTTAGATTTTTGAACATGCCTCCCTAATTTAGTATTTGTGCTTAGGTACAAATTAGATATCTGTACTAATTTACTAGTATATGGTAGGTGTCATAAAGCTCATGAACATTTTAAAAGGATGAGGTTTTAAATTACTTTGGGGTAATAATATCTCAGTAGGAGCAAAGAGATAGAATAAACTCCATTAGTTTTGAAAAATTTTAGGTTCTTATCTGGGAATTCCATCACCACTTGGTAAATGCTAGCAAATCAACAAGGTTCTCTAGTGTGAATATTATTTTTGCTGATGCATATGATATTTAATTTGTTAAAATGATTTGAGAAACATATTTGCAAACAATCACAGAAAATGTCCAAGTATTTACTTTACGGATTATAAGTTTATAATAAAAAATTGTGAAATGTATCACATTTATAAAATAGTATATAAATGTAAACAGTTTAAAGAATTATAATAAATCAAACACTCATGGACGAACCACATAGATCATGAAATTAGACATTTCTTGGTGCCTTCACACCTCCTTGTATGACCTGCCCAATCAGGTCTGTGCACATACCCCTCCTCAAAGTAACCTCCCTCTTACTAATCATTCATCTGGTTTTTTCCTTGTAATTTTAACAACTATCAATGTGACCCTCTGTTAGAGATCTGGAATGTCCCTCAAAAACTCATGCGTTGAAAGTGTGGTCCCCAGTACAGCAAGGCTCAGAGGTGGGGCTTTTAGGTAATGATTAGATCATGAGGGCTTTGACCTCCTCATCAGTGGAGTAATCCATTTGGTGGATTAAGTGATCCATCATTGACAGCTGAATGACTACTGGGAGATAGGACTTAGTTTGAGGAAGTGGGTCACCAGGGGCATGGCCTGGAAGGGTTTCTCTTATCCATGGCCCCTTCCTCTCTTTCTCTCTCTCTCTGTGCTTCCCAGCTGCCATGAGTTGAGCAGCTTTCCTGCACCGCGTCTTTCTGCCATGTTGTTTCTGCCTTGGAACCAACTGAGCATTGACTGAATTCTCTGAAACCATGAGCCAGAGTAAATCTTCCATCCTCCAAGTTGTTTCTGTCAAGTATTTTGGTCACAGAGATGAAGAGCTAACACTCCCTTAAACAATGTATGACTTCCTTTTCCATTGTTCATGCTGAATATAAGAGGGATCATACTGTCTATTATTAACTTGCTTTTTTCACTCAACACTATCATTCTGTGGTCCATCTGTGCTAATTTGTGCAGCTCTAGTTCATTCACTTTCATTTCTGTATAGTAGTTCATTACAGAAATAACCCATGATTTGTTTACAATTCCATTATAGATCCTCATTTGGATTGCATTCAAGATTTTTTTTTAATAAACAGTACTGCCATGCACATCTTTGCTCATGTCTTCTGCTGCACAGATCTATGAGTTTCTCAAATGTGTATCTAGGGATGAATCTGTTGGGTCATAGGGAACATGCGACCTTCCTAAGGGGGTACAACAGTCTCTCAAAGTGAGTGTGTCCATCTGCCCTCTCATATCACTTGGTTCTCCGTCATGAGAGCTCATTGCTTTGCTTCCTTTCTCACATCTGATTTGGGAAAGTTTCCTTATTTTTGCCAATCTGTTGTGTCTGAAACAATATCTCATGGTTTTAATTTAAATCTCTTTGATTACTACTGAGGTTAAGTATCACTACCTGGATTTATGAGCCAGTTTTGTTGCCTGTTTTGTATCATCTGTTTGAATCTTTGGCTCCTTTTTCTACATTGTTCATGACTTTCTTGTTGATTCACAGAATCCTTTTATATTCTGGACTCTAATCTTCATATTTACACATACTGAAAATATATTCCTCCATTTTAAGATGCATTTTTTACTCCCTTTCTATTTTTAAGGGATATAAGTTCTTAATTTTAATACAGTTGATTTATCAATCAGTGATTTGCATGTGTATTAAGAAATCCCTTCTTACCTCCAAGTTCATAAAGCTATTCTCCTAAGTTTTTTTATATTTCAGATTTTACATTTACATCTTTAGTCCACGGAGATTGAGTTTTGTGTGAGATTTGGATATTACTTTAGTTTTTCTGTTTAAGAAATAACCCAAGTACAGTTTTTCTGTAATTGCCTTTTTCCCATTGTTTTTAGTGCCTGCTTTGGATTTTTTTTTCTGAGCTCTCTATTTTACCTATTGCCCTATTTCCTTATCCCTGCCCTAAAACTACAGTCTTAACTATTATCTAAATACATTTAGACACATAGAAGGGCACAGTCCTCAAAATGTAGGCTTAGCTAATGACTTTTCAGTAATTATTTCCTAACATAAGTATTTAAGGCTATAAACTTCTTTCTAAGAGCTGCTTTACCCCAATTCTATTTTTTAATATGTAGCAGTTTCCCATTTAAAAGCATTATTTCATTTCTACTATAAAATTTAGTATTGGAAGAACCAAGATGGCGGGATAGTGAGAGGCAGTATGTCGCCAGCGCTCCGAGAGTCAGAGCTTGGCTGGCGGGAAGACTGCATCTTGAAAAAAAAAGTAGGGCAGCCAAAACTCAGCAAAACAATGAGAGCCAAAGTGCAGTGGAATGTGAGGCAGTGGAAAGAGCGGAGGGCAGTAGAGAGCTCAAAGCATTTCACCTGGTAAGCGGAGAGTGGAGACAAAGGCACCATCTTGGCTCCCGGAATCCTCCAGCAAAGAAACAGCTGATTCTTGTGAAACCAGCTATTATAGTCCACCATCGAAAGCAGTTGACTTTGGACCATGATGAAGCCTAAGTCGAACCAGATTCACACCTACAACGGCGATGACTACAAAGAGTGGGACGCGAGCCTCAGCCCCCGCAAAGAAAGCGATGCGGAGAGACATAGATGAGGCAGCCAGGCACAGGAGCACCCCAACACCGAGAAAACGAGTGGGTGAAACACGGCCCCCCGGCGTAGCCTAGCACTGGCATAGAATACCACAGCACTGAGGACGTGGACAGACATGGCATGGCCCCCCAGAGCCATCCAGCAACGAGAACACAGGTGAGTGAGATAAAGGGAGGCAGCATGTTGCTGGCACTCCAAAACTTGGAAATCGGCCGGCAGGGAGACTGCTTCTTAATAAGAAAAGTGGGGCAGACAAAACTCAACTAAACAAAGAGAGCCAAAGAGCAGTGGAGTGCAAGGCAGCGGACAGAGCAGGGGACAATACAGAACTCCATGCATTTCACCTGGTAAGTGGAGAACGGAAGCAAAGGTGCCATCTATGCGGGGCCACACCTACACCGCAACTCCCAGAGACCAACAGCAAAGAGACAGCAGATCCTTGTGAAAACAGTGACTATAGACCACCATTGAAACCGATCAACTCCGGAACATGATGAAGCCCAAGTCAATCCAGACCCGCACCTACAACGACGATGGTTTCAAGGGGTAGGCCATGAGCCTCTGCTCCCGCAACGAGAGCAATGAGGAGAGACAAAGAAGAGGTGGCCATACACAGGAGCAACCCAACTCTGAGAACACGAGCCGGTGAGCCACGGCCCCCCATGAGCAGCCCAACACCATCCTAGAACAACCCGGAACTGAGGATATAGGTAGATGAGACATGGCCCCCTCCCCAGCAGCCCAGCACTGAGAACACAGGTGGGCCAGCCCCTGGCCCCACCCCCAGAGACCCACCCACACTGGGGACGCGAGGTGAGTGAACCCTCAGCCCCGCCCCCAGAGAACTCCTCTCCCCAGTGCCGGGGGATGCAGGGCGGGCGAGCCCTTGGCTCCGCCCTCAGAGGCCCCCGGCACTGGGGATGCAGGGCAGGTGAGCCCTCAGCCCTGCCCCCAGAGAACCCCTTTCCCCCGCGCTGGGGACTCAGGGTGGGCAAGTCCTTGTCCCTGCCCCTGGAGACCTCCTCCCCCCAGTGCTGGGGATGTAGGGGCAGGCGAGCCCTTGGTCCCACCCTGGAGATAGCCCTGGCACTGGGACGCGGGGTGGGCGAGCCCTGGGCCCCGCCCCTGGAGACTCCCCGGCGCTGGGGATGTGGGGCGGGTGAGCCCTTGGCCCCACCCCCAGAACCCCTCCTCTCGACGCTGGGGACTTGGGGCGGGTGAGCCCTTGCCCCCGCCCCTGGAGATCCTCCGGCGCTGGGGATGCAGGGCGGGAGAACCCTTGGCTCCGCCCCTGGAGAACCACTCACCCTGGCTCTGGGGATGCAGGGCAGGCAAGCCCTTGGCCCTGCCCCCAGAGACCCCCCTGCACTGGGGACACAGGGCGGGTGAGCCTTGGCCCCACCCCTGGATAACCCCTCCCCTGGGTGCTGGGGACCCGGGGTGGGCAAGCCCCCAGCCCCGCCCCGGAGAACCCCAGTGCTGAGGTCATGGGAGGATGAGCCACGACCCCACACAGGAGGGACTCCAAACAAAGAGAAAACCTCAGATGAGAGAAGAAAGCAAACTAACTGGAGGAGAAGGGAGGGAAGGAGAGGGAAACAAACTGGTGCACAGGATGGACTTACACAAAGATATCAAAGTCAACTACTATGCTGAAAACGGGAAGGAGGGAGGGGGAAGCGGGGGGTGGGAATTGGGGAGGGCTAATTGACCGATGAGTGCATGTACGTCAACCACCCTGAAATCCTTCAAGATGTATGATTGCAATGCACTAATAAAATAAAAAAATTTAGTATTAAAGTTAGTGTAATTTTATAAGCTATCATATTATATAACACATATGATATTATAGTGTTATATAATACGTATGATACTCTCGTATTATAATCTAAACTTCACTTAATATTATACAGGTTTGTTTCATGTTATGAACACAATTTTAACCTACCAATTGGGTTATACCATTACAATGTTGTTATTTAATTTCAGGTGTGTTTTGCGGGGATTTTTTTCAGCTGTTTTCATTTGGAAACCATGAATTTCACTTTAATTAGTATAAATAAGTTGCCTAAATCAGAGTATGGTGAAAGGTAACACGTGAGAGCCCCCGGTGAGCCTTTTCACCCTTTCCTCAGAAGACACAGGACCCGTGTGTCACATAGAACAAATCCAGAGAGGGCATCCATGTTAACTACTGGGAACATTTCAGTTCTTTCCCTTGTTTACTAAAACAACAACAAAAACAACAACAATAACAACAATAATAATAATAACGTAAATAAAAATTCCATGTTTTCTCACCACCCCTCTAGAGCAGCAATTGTCATCCATCTGGATGGTAACAGAAGACGCTTCCCCCAGTGGGGACACAGGAATATGGCCTTCTCTGCTGGGAAAATTTGCAGGGAAAGCAGGGATTCTCAAGAAGTTCACGCACCACCGTCTCTTGGGGGACGAAGAGATTTCCATGTTTCTCCTAAGAGGCCCTGGTACTAAAAAGACTGAAAACACATTGATGCAGATGGAGGAATGGCTAGAATCCATAAGTTTGGCTTGAGTCTGTAGAAGTGCTTCCTGTTCACGGAGCTATTGGTGGATGCTCTGTGGAAGGGACCTGGAGGACAGTGAGGCTCTGTTGCCGGGCATAACAGCAGCCATCGCTTTTTCACAAGGAGCTGAAAGTCCTATGATACATGTTCTCAGTACACAACACTCGTTATGATTCCTTCCCCATCACAGTTCCCAAAATTTCTACCTTCTATTCTTTTCTTCGTCTAAATTAAAACTTGGAGAGAGAATGGGGCTGGGCATAGTGGCACACATGTGTAATCCCAGTACTTGATAGGCTGAGACAAGAGGATGGCAGGTTCGAGGCCAGCCTCAGAAATTTAGTGAGACCCTCAGCAGCTTAAGGAGACCCTGTTTCAAAATAAAAGATAAAATAGGGCTGGGAGTGTAGCTTGGAGGTAGAATGTCCCTGTGTGCCTATATGATCCTCTCATACAAAAAGTACCATAGAGAGATTCTTACACATATTTAAATGATGTAAGCTTTCATTTTTCTAATTCAGTGCTCACCATCTAAAATGGTGCTCGAATGACTCATTCCTGAAAACATAGCCTCATGCATTTTAATCACACTTATCTAGTGTTTCAGAAGAAACATGTCAATAAGTTATTTACCGGCAAATATTGCAACCTGTACGATAGAACAGTCTTTCTAATTACACTTTAAAAGGATCAGAAATGAAAGCTATTTACAGGAACATCTCCTATTCCTGTCCTAGTTGCTCAAGCATAGAGAACAAGAATCCCCCTTTCTATGTCTGCTTGTACAAAGGGTTACGCTCTTGTGGCTTCCCCAGAAACTTGCCTTGGTTCTCGGAATAGTAAATATGGCAAGACAGAGCTGAATTTTAGACTTGATGACAAGATTATTTTGATATATAAAAGCTAACTACAAGCAGAATCTATCAAATATTTCTTAGGCTGTCTTCTAGGGGAGAGTGTAAGGAGGGGGTGTTGCGGAGATGTGGATGGAAGGGTGCAGTCTTCTTTAGACAGGAGGAGTAAGCTCAAGAGATCTACAGGACACCATGGGGCCACAGTTAAAAGCAATACATTACGATCTTGAAAATAGTTAAGAGAGCCCATCTGAAGTGTTCTCACCACAAAAATGACATGTATATGGGGTGATGCATATGTTAACTAGTTTAATTTAGCCATTCTAATAAGCATATATATTTCAAAATATGTTGTACAGGATAAATATACACGATTTTTATCTGTTATTTAAAATCAATTGAGGGTTTTTGTGTGTGTGTGTGGGGGGGCGTACTGGGGATTAAACCCAAGAGCACTCTATCTCCAAGCTACACCCCTAGCCCTTTTTGTTTTTATTTATTTATTTTTATTTTGAAAAGGGGTCTCACTAAGTGCTGAGGGCTTTGCTAAGTTGCTGAAGCTGGCCTCAAATCTGCGATCCTCCTGTCTCAGCCTCCCAAGTACTGAGATCACAGGCATGCACTACCATGCCTAGCTTAACTGAGTTTTTAAAGGCACTTAGATGCCATCTCCTTGAACAGCTCTCCCTGAGCCCCCGAGGTAGTATGGGTAGGTGCCACACAGGGCACTTATAGATAAAGTGCTTATCACATCCTACCCCATCTGCCCATTTACTAGTGTGTCTCCTACTAGAATATAATCTCCCTCAAGCATATATTAGTGAATCTATTTTCCTCTCAGTATTTATCACAGTGCTTGCTTAGCCCATAGCAGCAACTCAAAAAATACCTGTTACATAGAATTAAATGGAACTTCATAAATGTTTAGGACTGCAGATGAATCGAGACTAGAGTAAATCTCTGGTGTTATTTACTAACCACTCCACTCACTCTTCTCTCCTGTAACAGTAGTTTTCAGCATTAGCATCACCTGGAAACTAGTTAGAAATGCACCTTCTCCAAGCCCTGTCTAGACCTGCTGAATCAGAGGCTCTGGTGGTGGGGACTAGCACTCTGTAGGCTAGCAAGTCCTCCGTGTATTTCTATTGTGTATTTAATATCTGAGAATCCTCAGGATTTTATTATCCAGACGGGTGGATTGCATTCCCAATTGAATAATTTTCCAAACACAAAAATTTATGGAATTTCTAGCTGAGCTTGGACACATTCTAGACAGTATCTTGAATTTGCTGGAAATATATAAAGACTAGGCTGAACATTAGACTGAATTTTTACCTGCACACAGATGGCCAAGAAAGTAAGAGAAGGTTGACCCTATAATTGGATGATCGAGCAGACTACAGACTTTCAAGCTGTGCCCTGGGATCCCCACAATTCCTCCAGCCTCTGCAAGGGATGCTGCAGATGGAGCAGTTGGGGCTGCAGGGCTCCCACCCTCCGCTGCATGTGGACCATCCTCAGTTTGATTCTGTTTTCCATATGGGATTCTTTATGAGATTTCGTGTGAGTAGAGGATCCTGCCTCTGAAGCCAAAAAAAAAAAAAAGTTTCAAAACCACTGACTTAGCATTTTGAACATGTGGAAAAACTTGCTCAGCCTTTAGTAGATTTTTAGGGAGTTCTTCCTCCTTTGAGCAATCAACTATGACTAGTGATCTGTTCCAAACAAAAGAATGTCCAGTGTGAGAAACAGAACTGGTTCTTCATATACAGCATCTCAGGTGTATTCACAGCTGCCTATGACGCAGGCACCATCTGGTACCTCTACATGATCGATGAGGGAACTGGAGCACACAGAGCTTCAATAACTTGCTGGAGGGTCACACAACTAACATGGCATGGAGCCACATTCTGTCCTCCATGATCTGTCTCCATAGACTAGGCACCACAAGCAATATGTTGCTTTCTAGTTAAAGCAACGACAAGGCCCTGAGTTCTCACCTCTGGCTCTTCTCAAACAGGAAGCGAAGGCTAAGGTAGAGTTGTGAGCTACCTGGCTGGGTGTTGATGGCATGGCCCAACCCACACATAGAGCCCATTGGCAAAGACTGGAGACTTAATGGTTTTAGACATCAAAAGGGATATGATGAGGTTTTCCCCCAAATATATACATATACAAAACATATATTGTATGTATTACATATGTGTGTGTGTGTGTGTGTGTGTGTGTGTGTGTGTGTGCAGATAAATAGAAAGATAGAGGGAAAGAGCACGATATTTCAAATTAGAATGAATTCCAAGGAATCCCCATAACATTACACTATCGCCTTCATGACCAGCATGCTGGGAGATGAGGGACTGGTTTGCAGCAGGCTGAACATTTTCCTCACACACAGCTCAAGTTCATCTCTGCAGTAGATCATAAAGAGTCGCCACCACAGATGGGGGGCTAACTGTTCTTGATGATTACAAAGTATTCCAATGCATGACTTCCAAAATTGGGAGATGTTTGTCAAAGTAAGAACATGCCCTTGACACCTGTGTTCCATATGTAAGAGAATCATTTATCAAACGTGTCATGGCAGCAAAGAAAGGCTAAGAGCTGCCCCTGAGTTGGAAGGGACCCATTGAGTAGTGCTGATTTGAATTATCTACCAGCCAGGGGACAGAGTGACCCCAATATACCTTCTTAAGATGCTAAAATGTCTGAAAGCTGGGAATCTTCAAAAGAGACACAATGTAAGAGAGGTTTTGAAAGGTGTGTTGTGTAGTTTTATTGAAAAGAAAAAAAAGGCAATTTTAAAAAAATGGGAGATGGATTTCAAGTGCTTAAAGGAGTTAATTTTTCAGAGGGAAATATTCTTCAGACATCTTTAGTACAGCCATGCAGTCTTCAAAATAACATTCCCAAGCCGGGCGTGGTGGTGCACGCTTGTAATCCCAGTACTTTGGGAGGTGGAGATCGGAGGATCCGGGTTCGCGGCCAGCCTCAGCTCTCTCTCTCTCTCTCTCTCTCTCTCTCTCTCCTTAGGCCCTCTGCAACTTCGTGAGACCCGGTTTCAAAATAAAGTATAAAAAATAGGGCTGGGGGTGTAGCGCAGAGGTAGAATGCCCCTGGGTTCAATCCCCGGTACTGCAAAAAAAAAAAAAAACATTCCCAATTTTTTATTAATGATGCTTGAGGAATATGGATGTTTATTTCTACTTCATTTAACATATCAACAAACCTCCCTCCAAGTTGACATTTACATGCAGCCTCCAGCTACATAGACCACTTATGGCATCAGGATATAAATCAAGCTCATCTTCCCTCATCGCCTTCTCTTCATTGCCTTTCTCATTGCACAATAAAATATTTTGCTTTTGGAAGATCTACAACAAGAGTCTTTAGATACAGTGTAAACAATCACTTAAACCTTGTCCTCTGTATTTAAAGCACACTCAACAATACATGTTCAACTTAAAAATCTAATCTTAAGGACTATATCTGAAAATAGCAACATGGTGGTGGCTCATGCTTGTAATCCCAGTACTTGGGAGGTGGAGACCGGAGGATCCAGGTTCGCGGCCAGCCTCAGCTACTTAGTGAGGCCCTCCGCAACTTCGTGAGACCCGGTTTCAAAATAAAGGATAAAAAAATAGGGCCGGGGGTGTAGCTCGGAGGTAGAACGCCCCTGGGATCAATCCCTGGTACCGCAAAAAAAAAAAAAAAAGAAAATAGCAACATGAATTCATGTGCGCCACCACGCCCGGCGCAACATGAATTCTCTTAAAAAAAAATCTCATCTTCATAAAAGCAATGAGAATACTGGCAAAAGAAAAATGGTCAGAATCAACTTGTTCAGAATTCTGGGAATTAGTCAAAGGCTCGAAGCAATCAGGAAGCATTTTTGGTTCACTGTTGGTAAGAAGAGTAAGCACGTGGTGTTCTAACTCACCCTGTTTCCATCCCCCTCCAGATCTGTGGTAGCCACGAAAAGCAACAGCCCCCGATCACAGCTGAACCAGCAGCCGGGCAGCCTTGCAGGCAGCAGACAGGGGCTGGAGTTAGCCTCAAAGAAAAGGGGGAGTCTGAGATGCCTGTGTGGGGCTTCCAAATGCTCTGACAGTGTGTGAGCCAGCTTTGCCTCGCTATGACAAATAGCTGAGACAATCAGATTATAAAGAGAAAAAGGCTTATTTCGGTCCAGAGTTTTACAGGCTTCAGTTCCATGAGTGTGTTGGTCCTGTTGCTTGGGGGAGGTGGTGGAACATGATGGGAGTGCGTGGCAGAGGAAAACTGCTCACTTCATGGCTGGAAAGCAAAAAACAAAACAAAAGAACTAAGCACGGATGTCTACACACAATGACGGCAAACTGGACCACAACTGTTTTAAGAGGATGAGCACTTAGCAGTGATGCAACGGAGCAGAAGAAAGACTGCGTGGCAGGTGTTCCCCACCTAAGAGGACTTTAGCTGGGAGATGAGTTAGTCTGCTAAATGCCTAGCATGCTTCTTTTAAAACGTCTCTCAAATTCATCACTTAAGCCAACTGCCCTTACCAGAGCCTTCATCACTGCCGAGGTGTTTTATTGTTCATGTCTGCCGCTCTCTCCTGGGCATGGCCCTCATGAGGCTCATACACCTTTGCAAGGGGAAAGGTAAAGGCAAACACACAAGAGTGTTCACACATGACTTGCAAAGTTGATTAGACTTTTGAATCCCATCTACATTTAATTGTGAATAACTGTGAGATCTTAGCCAAGAATTTTTGAGCTGTAATCTATCTTAGCCTTAACCTTCTGCCCGGCTTCTGTGAAGAGTAAATTAGATTCCACAATCAATCACGAGTGTCTGGAACATAAGTCTCAACAAATGTTAAGGATTTGTCTGGCCAGTATAACACCTAGCACCTGGTAGGTATTCAACAAATGGTAATCGTCACATTTATTATTAAGAATTTATTATTATGAATAATAGAGGGTTGTTGTTGTTGTTGTTGTTTGGGTGATACCAGAAAAAGAAATAAGGGACCACAGAGGATGAGGGACAGCCCCATGCAGATCTCAGTACAAAAATTAAGTAAAAATATTTGGCTGTTTGGGCCACTAAGTTTGCAACATATGTTTGACTATGTTTGTAACATAGTCATTGGGGTTTGTCAAAGCTATTCTAATGCCTTCAGTAGCAATTTCATTCACAGCGTTATAAGTAGCTGCTTACATTAGGGAATCATCAAGAAAATCCCTCCAAACACCTCTAATCCTATCAGCAGAGGGCTCTCCCAAAACTTTATTTATCCAGTAAAACATGAGTAGGTGATTCAGGTGAAAGATCAATGAAATAGGGAGAGGAAAAACCGACACAGTAAAACCTAGGTTAAATTGATTGTTTCGTTTCCTTCTCCCCACCTTCCAAACTGCATTAAGTGGGATCGTACTCACTAGTTAGGAGCCGGTAGTTGGGGATGAGGACAAGAAAGCCATCAGACTTTCTCTCCGCTCCCGGCCTGTGTAGCTGTCCTCTGATTCCCATGAGATCACCCCCTTCTCTACTGGCACCTCTAGTTCTGGCTCTCCACTCTCCTTCCTATCTCTGCTCCTGGATCATTCTTGGCCATTTCAAATGCATGCAGATGACCAAGCCAAATCTTTGGATTACCAGGACCTGCACATGCCCCTGGGGTACTCGGTCTCTGACCTCCACCCTACGTCAGCCTCCACTCACATGGTCACATCCTCACCCTGACCATCTAAAGAACTGGACCAAAGCTACAGTCTTGATCTTAAGTGCCACACTCCTGGTCTCCCGTCACTGGTAACCATTTTCCCTCCACCCATCGCTCTCCTCCCCTCCTCACCGCTCATGTGACCTAGCTTATGATTGTCACATGAGCGCCCCCTTGCAGCCATGCTAAGGCCTTCTGCACAGCTGCTGTTGCATGTGACCTGGAATGCACCAACATTAGTTAATCCAAGCGCCTGTGCTCTGTGTGCCTGTGGCCCAGAAGCTGGGCATTGCAGAAGAAAACCACACACCTGCACCTGGTGTCTTCTCACGGAATAAATGACCAAATATCAAATAAGCAGTTGTCTCAACCAGATGATCCTCCTGTATTTTCTAGATAATTCATTTCCTCTCTCCAGAGGCTAGTTCCCAACTTAATATCTTCTCACCATTGAAACTATTCTTTTTTTTAAGTACTGGGGATTGAACCCAGGGTCATCCTACCTCTGATTCTACACCCCCAGCCCTATTTGATTTTTTTTTTTTTATTTTGGAACAGGGTCTCGCTAGGTTGCTGAGAGTCTCGCTAAGTTGCTGAGGCCAGTCTTGAACCTGTGATCCTCCTGTCTCAGCCTCCCAAGTACTGGGATTACAGGCCAGTGCACCACTATGCCCATCTTTGAAACTATTCTTAATAAAGTCAATATGACTTTTAATAAATGCCAGTTCCAATAGTCCCTTCTTCATCCTTAACTTACCTGACTTCTCAATAGTATTTGATACAGTACTTGAAAATCAAATTTATTGATATACAATTTACAAATAATAAAATGCACACAGAGTTTGATGACTTTTGACAAGGGTTTACCTAACTTCTCAGCAGTATTTGATACAGTACTTGAAAATCAAATTTATTGATATATAATTTACAAATAATAAAATGCACCCAGAGTTGGATGAATTTTGACAAGGGTATACATCTCCATAACAACCCCTAGTGTAGTCAAGGTATAGAACATTTTCATCACCCTAAAAGTTATCCTTGTTTCCCATCCAATCAATCCCCACAATTATGTTGTCAAAAGCAATCGATGATACATACAGGAGTCTCTTTCTGCACTATATTCTGTCCCACTGATCTATAAATGTTGACACTTGTTTCCTGCTTGCTTTCTGTGATGCGTCTTTTCCTGGTTTTCCTGTTTGTCCCTTTCTCTTTTCTGCAACCTTCTACATCTTTTCTCTCTTTTTTTTTTTTTTTTTTGCGGTACTGGGGATTGACCCCAGGGGCGTTTTACCTCCGAGCTACACCCCCGGCCCTATTTTTTATCCTTTATTTTGAAACCGGGTCTAACAGAGTTGCGGAGGGCCTCACTAAGTAGCTGAGGCTGGCCGTGAACCCAGATCCTCCGATCTCCGCCTCCCAAGTACTGGGATTACAAGCGTGCGCCACCACGCCCGGCATCCTTTCTCTTTTGTCTACATCCTTCTAAAAACTGAGATATCCAGGACTTGATCTTAAGCCTCCTCTCCTTTTTTCTGTCTAAACATTCCCCCTTCGTAAAAGATCAGCAGGTGTTAATTATAAAACAGGAGTGGGAGCAGAGTGGGGAGATGGGAGGGATGGAGAGGGAGATAGAAGTAAGAGGCCTTGCTGGGCGTGGTGGCGCACGCTTGTAATCCCAGTACTTTGGGAGGCAGAGACCGGAGGATCCGGGTTCGCGGCCAGCCTCAGCTCTCTCTCTCTCTCTCTCTCTCTCTACTTAGTGAGGCCCTCTGCAACTTCATGAGACCCGGTTTCAAAATAAAGGATAAAAAATAGGGCCGGGGGTGTAGCGCGGAGGTAGAACGCCCCTGGGTTCAATCCCCGGTACCGCAAAAAAAAAAAAAAAAAAAAGAAGTAAGAGGCCTTAGAAGAGCCAGCCTGTGCAGGATCCAGGAAGCCAGAGGGAACACGAGGCACAGAAATTTACTGAGCATAGCTGGAGTCTGGAATGAGAAGAGATGAGGCGAGGAGAATAGAATCTTGCAGGCCACGCCAAGTTTGCACTTAAACCTTTTGGCACTGGGAAATTTTTCATAAGCAGATATGGGTGAAGAATAATATTTAATGGTGGTATGTAATAAATAAGTGTGCAGTCATTAAAATAAAACTTGAAAAGAACATTTAATCACCTCATAAAATTCAAACTATGCATCTTTTGAAAAATAAGATTAGTATGAACTATACAAAATTTATACATTATTATGAGCATTTTTAAAAGATTGGAAAAAATGTGCCAAGTGGTTAACAATAAATAGCTATTCTTGAATGCCAAGATTGCAGAAGACTTCATTTTCTTCCTTTTTTTTTTTTTACAATTAACCTGTATTGAATCTGTAATAAGAAATTTTTAAAAGGATGCTAGAAAATAAGAGCCTTAGTTTTAGAAGAGGTTCACAGTTACCATTTAGGATAATGAAGTTGCCGGGCATGGTGGCACATGCCTATAATTCCAGTACTTGGGAGGCTGAAACAGGAGACTAATAGGTTCCAGGACAGCCTCAGCAACCTAGTGAGACCCTGTTTCAAAACAAAAAATTAAGATCTGGAAGTATAGCTTGGAAGTAAAATGCCTCTGTATGACAAATCCCCAGTATGACAAAAAAAAAAAAGACCAAGAAGAAGAATGAAGATGTATATATTTTGTGTTACAAAGTCTGTCATGATTTTATTTCCAATTTCAAGTTCACTATTTGGTAGTTCTTAGACATAGTAGATGAAGAAATAATCGATGGAATCTCAATCAGTTGGGGAGAAACCAAGTCTCTGAATTGAAAGAACCATTCCCTGGGGACATATAAATCACAACGCCCAGGTCTGGTTGGAACTCAAGTGGCCGGCTGGGAGTACTTCTTACCAAACCATCCTTTTAAAGTTATTTGTTTACTCTTCCCAGGCTTTTGGCATTACGGCAGAACTGAACGAGGGAATATTTTGAAATGGTCTGCTCACTCGGGACAAGTATTCTACTTACAGAAATACAAATTACTGTCATTATGTTTTCACCCCACTCTGGGCTCCTAAGCCGGCTTTTGAAATTGTATGTATAAATGTCCTCACCAATGGGTGAGCCCATGGGTACAGCTCAGGCAGCGAGCCAGGTGAATCTGCCGGGCACCCTCTGTAAGACCAGAGCGTGGTCTCGCAGTTTCAGAGGCCAGTTTATTTGTGGTAGTACAGATGGTGGCCTCGAGCACTGTTTGTAACACACGGCTAATCCGTGCCACTTCCATTAACGTAGGGCCAGATCAGCTTTGTCTGGGTTACAAATGGATTTTAAAAGTCTGTTCAGTTCAGAATTTCAATAATACACACACACACATACACACACACACACACACACACACACACACACACGTCTATCTTATCTGTATCTTAAAATACATCTCCTTTAATTCGGGATAAAATGAGAGGATGTGGGGATGGTTGTCGTCAGGCATATGCGGCCCTCTCGGGAGGAATTATTTTCCTCTAGTGTTTTTCTGGGTTGTGATTCTAATGGTCCTTGATTCGACTACAGCTGGCACTCGGTCCTCTCTCCAGTTTTCTTCTTATGTCCTTCTGCTCCCTTCCTGGAGCTCTCAGATGAACCTCTCTAGACCCGTGGTAGCCAAGAGAGTCCCAGTGGGCACTGTACGCAGATAGCTTCAGTCCAATATAGAAGATCCTGGAAAGCACTGTTGCTCTGGGGACTAAGTTTCTAACACTTCAGCTTTGGGGACACTTCCAAAGTGTAGTACGTCAAAAGACAAGATTACAACAAATTTAGTTGTGAAGATTAACTGTCTCTATTTTTTTATTCTAGAACCAGGCAGCACTTCATCCTTAAAACAGAACAGGTGTTCTGTTGAGCTGAGCAGAAAAGGTTGGTTTATTTAGACAGAGAAGACCTCAAGAAAGCCAGGCGTGGTGGCGCACACTTGTAATCCCAGTACTTGGGAGGCTGAGACAGGAGGATCTGGGTTCGCGGCCAGCCTCAGCTACTTAGTGAGGCCCTCCGCAACTTAGTGAGACCCTGTTTCAAAATAAGGAATAAAAATAGGGCTGGGGCTATAGCTCGGAGGTAGAATGCCCCTGGATTCAATCCTCAGTACTCCAAAAAAAAAAAAAAAAGAAAAAAAAAGAAGACCTTAAGAAAGCAGAAACTAAGAAAAAAAGAGTGGATTGATCATTTCAAAGTAAGGCAAGGACAGAGGGACAAAAATAATAGAAAAATAAACTCATTATCACTTAACTTCTGGTTACTTTTTTTATATATAAGGATTGAAGCAAGCCAGGTGTGGTGGCGCACGCATGTAATCCCAGTACTTGGGAGGCGGAGACCGGAGGATCCAGGTTCAAGACCAGCCTCAGCTACTTAGTGAGACCCTCCGCAACTTCGTGAGACCAAGTTTCAAGATAAAGTATAAAAAAATAGGGCCGGGGGTGTACCTCAGAGGTAAAATGCCCCTGGGTTCAATCCCCGGTACCACAAAAAAAAAAAAAAAAAGGATTGAAGCAAAGGGAACTTTACTATCATGCTTGAAACTGGCTGTTTGAGAAATTTAGCTGTTGCTTGTCTTCTGATTTCTCAGGTAAGATAACAACTTGGTTTCAGTTTGGTGGCACCTTAGCATGAGTGACTCTATTTTGATTTTTAGTCTGATCTGTTGGGGCCCACTGCAGGAATTTAGTCCCAAGTGATGGCACCCCATCTGGGCACATTGGCACGCACCTGTAGTCTCAGCTACTATGGAGGCCGAGGCAGGAGAGCCACTTGAGTCAGGAGTTTGAGCCCAGCCTAGGCAACACAGAGAGACCATGTAACAAAAAAAATTATAATAAGTAAGGAATGGTGGTGCTCACCTGCAATCCCAGTACCTGGAAAATTGAGATTGCAGGCTTGAGGCCAGCCTCAACAACTTAGCCAGACCCTGTTTCAGAACAAAATGTTTTTTAAAGGGATGGAGGAATAGCTCAGAGGAAGAATGCCCCTGGGTTCATTCTTTAGTACCAAATATATATGTCCTCTGTACTTGCCTGATATTCTCCCAGCTTCAGCCCCTGCAGAATGCCTTCTTTGTTCTGTGTTTCTAACACTAACTAGTAAGAGAGTTAGATAATTCCTCTCTTTTCTCTCGGGCAGAGCTTTCCATGTCAGACCATGTCATGAGCTACCAGCCTGACCTTCGATTGGCTGCCCTTGGGCCAGGCCTAGCCCTGGCGATTGGGTTAGGAGTCAGAGGTCTTGGTACACAACATGCCTGCCCAAGGCCAGCCCTGGGGGTATGAGCAAGGTCATTCTCCTTTGACCCACAGGGCATGAGGCTGGCAACCAGGGTGTCTCCCTCTCACTCCCTGGGTGCCCTGAGTAAGCACTGAGCTTTGTTACAGTGTAGTCCTAATCTCCAAACTGAGAAGGAAAAACACTTAACGTGCGCAGTGATTTCGAGGATTAGCGATCAAATGTGCGTAGCATCTTCTTCGTAGCAATTGCTCCAGAAATGGTAGCACTCTTCATCTTTAAGAAACACAGAACCTTTAACCCAATTTAAAATAAACTTTCCCTAGCCATTGTCTCCGTTGTGGAACATTTTAAGTTTGTTCTAATTTCCCATTTTATAATTAATGCTGCAATAAACATCACAAATTTTAATTAATGATAAACATCACCACAAAGATAGTTTTCTCCTTTGATTATTTTAAAATTCTTATGATATGTTTTGCTAGAACAAAGAATATAGGCTTTAATGTATATTGTCAAGAAGGGATTCAAAAGAAAGTAATGAATAATTTCTAAACATGTTAAGAGTTCACCGATTATCTTGAAGACACACTTGAATTAAATATTATGCTTGCTTTTTACCCTTTTTTGCTTAAAAGAATGTAAAAGAGATCTTATTAATGTTTGAGCTGGTGTTATTGTGACTAACAATATTAGACTTTAAAATGTCTGTTAATTGATTTTCCTTTTGTGTGACTGGACTATTCATGTATTTCATTGATGAGGTTACTATGCATATATATATATATATATATATATATGTACACACACACATATATACACTATGATACATATCTCATATGTATTAAATTATATGTGTATTTTGCATACTTATAGATTTTCCATTTCATCATTCTTTGTTTTGTTTTTGTTTTGTGGTGCTGGGAATTGAACCCAGAGGCATTCTACTTCTGAGCTACATCCCCAGCCCGTTTTATTTTTTTTATTTGGAAACAGGATTTCACCAAGTTGCTGAGGCTGGCTACAAACCTGGGATCCTCCTGTCTCAGCCTTCCAAGTTTGAGGATTACAGGCGTGTGCCACCACGCCTGACTCATTTCATCATTCTATTTGAAATTTCTGTCCTTATGCCAGTATCACACTTAGAATGCATTCTAAACTGTGGAAGGGATATTTTATTTTCCTTATTTTCTCCTCCTCCTCCTCTTCTTCTTTTCAAATTACTTGTTATCATTGCCTGCCAATTTATCCAAAGTAATTTTAAAATTATTTTATTGAATTCTGTAAAATAATTATATGGAAACTTTTGTTGATATTCATTAGTACAATCTAGCATTAACTTAGAAACTGATTTCTTCACTAGTATACAGTAAGTATCTGAAACACTCCTCTCTGTATCCCAATATAATTTTATAATTTACCTTATGTCTAAATAAGATAATGGACATAAGATGTGCACATCCCAGGCTAATTTCATAGTTTATATTTTTACTTTATTAGAGTCTTTATTGACATGAATAGTTTTAAGCTGATTTCTCAGGTTCAAACTGAAAAGAATGCCTTTTTATTACAAAATTTTTATCACTGATAATGAATTTTTGAAGGGTAGTTTTAAAAAGATAGAAAGGAAAGTTAGGAAAATTTCAACCAGAATCCATTGGTTTTGCATTGCTAAAAATAAATAGCTGTAGGGTCAGTTATACAGAGCAGCATTGTATGAGTTGAAATGACAGCCATTATATACTAGGTTTACTCTCCAAGGGACCAAAAAGGTCTGTGAGAAGTTTATGTGGCAAGTGTTTGTTTATTATTTATTTATTTATTGCGGTACTGGGGATTGAGCCCCAGGGCATTCTACTTCCAAGCTACACCACCAGCCCTATTTTATTTTTATTTTGAAACAGGGTCTCACTGAGCTAATGAGAGTCTCACTACTTGCTGAGGCTGTCTTCAAACCTGTGATCCTCCTGTCTCAGCCTCCCAAGTACTAGGATTACAGGTGTGCACCACCACTTATGTGATAAAATAAATGTGATGTCTGATGAAGTACAGTCTGGATTTTTTCAATCTAATTGGGAAAATATGTTAGTTGTAGGATAAATCATTTGAAGCTAAAAATAGCAGCTAAATATTAAGGGTGATAAATATGTTAAAAGACACGCTAAGAGAGATTCTTTCGACCCAGGTGAGACCACCCCCTGATAAACTACGGTTGTCTTACATCATAGCTGTGGGGCAAAAACACTTGAATATAAAATTCATTTGAAGAGCTTCAAAGCGCTTCATTTATAAGAAATCTATCAGTGTGATATCATCTAAATATAGAATATATACATCTTTTCCTCTCAAAATTTGTGTGAGAAAGTAGTACGCGACTGTTGTAACAAAGCTTAACCAACATCAATAGACAGTTGCTTTAAAAAATCTCTTTCTTACCCAATTTCTAGAGAAACCTCCTCCCTAAACACCTACAGTTATCAATTTTTTTGTGTGTCCTTCCCTAAATATTCTACATATATGAAATGAGATGTATTCATTTATTTATTTATTTATTTTTGCGGTACCGGGGATTGAACCCAGGGGCGTTCTACATCCACGCTACACCCCCAGCCCTATTTTTTATTCTTTATTTTGAAACAGTGTCTCACTATGTTGCGGAGGGCCTCACTAAGTAGCTAAAGCTGGCCATGAACCTGCGATCCTCCTGTCTCAGCCTCCCACGTACTGGGATTACAGGCGTGCGCCACCACACCCTGCTCTAAAGTCCCCTTTGGTTCCTATTTTCTCTCTAGCTTCCACATTTGAGAGAAAACATATGGCCCTTGACTTTCTGAGGCTGATTGATCCCACTTAGCATGGAGTATATGGTTTTCGATTGGGCTCTTTTTGAATAAACGCCTTCCACGGTGGCACAAGCTTCGAGCTGGGGTGTCCCTGCCTTGGAGATTCTCTATTTCACCACTAGATGGCCCCATTCGACATGTTGTCTTCCAAGAACGACCGGTTTTGTATTCAGAGGCCTTTCGGACTCACATGTAGACTGAACTTCCAATAAGATTTATTTGCGTTTTTAAAAATATGTAAAAGACCTTATAAAACATTTAATAAGAGTTGCCTATATATTTAAATAATGTTAATTTAAAACAAACACCTGTATAATCACCACTCCTGGTTTAAGACATAAAATACAACCAAATACATCTTTGAAGCCAACAGAATTCCCTGCCCGGTCTTCTCTCTTTCCTATCTGGACAAACCACCAGGGTGAATCATAAGTTACCAGTCAACTTAGTTTTGTTGTTTGTGGTGATGGTGGTGGTAGTGGTGCTGGTCTTTTGTCATTGTTGTTTTGGGATTTTTTTTTCCTTCAGTAATGGGAATTGAACCCATGGATACTCTACCACTAGCTACATCCCAGCCTTTTTAATTCTTTTTATTTTGAGACAGAGTGTGTGTGTGTGTGTGTGTGTGTGTGTGTGTGTGTGTGTTACTGGGGATTGAACCCAGGGGCATT
>PVJS01033458.1:0-22160 GCA_004027185.1 Glis glis | reverse complement strand
TTTTTTTTTTTTTTTCCCAGACTGGAGATCAAACCTAGGGCCTCAAGCATGCTAGGCAAATGTTCTACCACTGACCTGTATCCCCAGCCTTTTTTATTTTTTAATTTTGAGACAGGGTCTCACTAAGTTGCTGAGGCTGGCATTGAACTTGTTGTCCTACTGCCTTAGCTGCCCAAGTAGCTGGAATTACAGGCATGAGCCACCATACCCAGCACAAATATCTGCTTTCTTGAACTAATTCACATTCAATACAATTCACCCTTGTTGAGAGTCATCTTAGAACCACACACAGATTAACATCTTGAACCGGCTCGAGCTAAATACACAGTATTTCGCTGGGCAGGATTTATCCACAAGCGGACAAATTCCAAGAGACCTGATGTAATCGATAGAGTATGGTCTTTGATGTCATCTCTACCCAGTGATGTTTAACCCTCCTTCCTCTAAGCTTGTCGCATGTCTGCCTTACTGACTTTCCTTATCATAACCCATGACAATTGCTAGCGTCTGTGTTTGATTAACTTGTATGATGCCTTGTCTAAAGTTTCTATAAAAAGTAATACTGGCTGTAGGAGATTCAGGAGAATTGTCAGCTAACTCCTCTCCAACTGCCCTGCATATTATTACAATTATTAAATATAATTTTCTCCAAATTATTATATCTGACTCCGAGTCATTTTTGTGTGAGAAAACAATTTTTCAGTAGCTGCCTGGAGCATTAGCCTTCCATGGTGGGACTACGGCGCATGTAGCCTCTGCTAGAGTCCACTATACGCCCTTTTAAAGTTTTTAGTATTTTCAGGCTTCTGTATAACCATCACCACAACCATTTTAAAAATTTTCATCACCCGTGAAAGACGCCCTGCACCCATTAGCAGCCCCCCCCGATTTTTCCCCATTCCCCTAACCCATCTCCCTAGACAGCCTAGATACGTTTATCTATCGATTTCCTTATTCTAGACATTTCATATAAATGAAATCATACAATGTGTGTCCTATGACTGACTTCATTCACTGAGCATGATGTTTTCAAGGTTCATCCAATTGTAGCATGTCAATTAAAAGGGATCCCTTTTAATAATATTAAAAGGGATGAAGCTGAATAATATGCCATTGTATGGAGAGACCACTTTTTTTTATCTGTTCATCTATGGATAGACACTTGGGCGGTTTCTGCTTTTTGGCTACTATGGATTATGCTGCTATGGGTATTCATGTACACATTTTTGTGTGAACATATATTCACTTCTCTTGGGTATGTACCTGTGAGGGGAATTACTGATTCATACGTAACTCTAACTTTTGAGGAATTGCCAGACTGTTCTCCAAAGCAGCAGCTCCATTTTACACTCCTATTAGTAGTGTTTGAGGGCTCCCATTTCTCCAACTCCTTGCTAACCCTTATTTGTCTCTCTTTTGATTCCAGACATCACAGTGAGTGTGAAGTGATATCTCATTGTGGTTTTGATTTGCATTTCCCCGATGGTTCCTCGTTAAATTTTAAATTGCTCTAGGTTAGGAATAGTCTGATCTTTCTTGTCTGTTAAACATCCTTGGTATTTTTTCCTTTTTTCTTTTTTGTGGTACTAGAGATTGAACCCAGGGGCACTTTACCACTTAACTAAACTTCCAGCCCCTTTTTATTTTAGAACAGGGCCTCACTAAGTTCCCGAGGCTGGCCTTGAACCTGCAATCCTCTGTCTTAGCTTCCCAAGTACAGGAATTACAGGTGTGTGCCACCATGTCTGGCCTTAGTATTTTCTATATACTAATTCCTAATAAATGTTTGAATTTATAACCCCGCGTGTGTGTGTGTGTGTGTGTGTGTGTGTGTGTGTGTGTGTGTTTTACTGGGGATTGAACCCCAGGGGCATTTTACCTCTGAGCTACACCCCCAGCCCTTTTTATTTTTTATTTATTTATTTATTTATTTATTTTTTGCGGTACCAGGGATTGAACCCAGGGGCGTTCTACCTCCGCGCTACACCCCCGGCCCTATTTTTTATACTTTATTTTGAAACCGGGTCTCACGAAGTTGCGGAGGGCCTCACTAAATAGAGAGAGAGAAACAGAGAGAGAGAGCGCGAGCTGAGGCTGGCCGCGAACCCGGATCCTCCGGTCTCCGCCTCCTAAAGTACTGGGATTACAAGCGTGTGTCACCACACCCGGCTATTTTTTGTTTTTGAAACAAGGTCTCACTAGATTGCTGAGAGTCTCCCAATGTTGTTGAGGCTATACTTGAACCTGTGATCCTACTGTCTCAGCCTCCCAAGTACTGAGATGATAGGAGTGCACCACCATGCTCCGCCTGTTTTTAATGATTTTTTAAAAATGGAGGTTGGCTCTGCCATTTTTTTTATTCAACCTCTGTTGGACATGTGCTTGCCCGTCTCGCTGGTTTTTTGCTCTCTCCTCTCGTGCTTGTGTCTTATGGTGGCACGGTTGCACTTGTGCTCAGTTTCTTGATCTCTCATTCCAAGTCCTGGGTAACTAGAGGGCTTGATGAAGGTGACTACAGGAGTGAATGGATCTCTATTCATGTTCATTCTACATTGTTAAGGTTGTTTCTGTGGACAGGTAAGTGTTCTGCTCCTCGTAATACTAATAACCTATTCAAAGACATAAAGAGCACTTAGTGGCTTCATTCTCTTTTGTCATCTCAAGAAAAATGAAGACTCACAAGCTTTTTTTTTTTCTTTTTTCTTTTTTGCGGTACCGGGGATTGAGCCCAGGGGCGTTCTACCTCTGAGCTACACCCCTGGCCCTATTTTTTATCCTTTATTTTGAAACCGGGTCTCACAAAGTTGCGGAGGGCCTCACTAAGTAGCTGAGGCTGGCCGCTAACCCGGATCCTCCTGTCTCAGTCTCCCAAGTACTGGGATTATAAGCGTGCGCCACCACGCCCAGCGGACTCACAAGCTTGAACAATATGTGTAAAATATAGTTTACCTGTCTGGTTAATGCACATTGTCCGAATTGTTATCATGAATTCTGAGTTTTCCTGTATAATCTAGCAGCCCCTTGTTTGTATTTATTATTTATCTGAGGAATCCTATGAAACTTTAACCTGGTAAATCAAGAGAGTTCAAGCCAGATGTGGTAACACACATCTGTAATCCTAGTACTTGGGAGGCTAAGGAAGGAAGATTGAAAGTTTGAGGCCAGCCTGGGCAATTTAATGAGACCCTGTCTGAAAATTATAAGAGGTGGGGGTGGCTAGAGATGTAGCTCAGTGATAGAGAGCCTTGAGGTTCAATCCCCAGTACCACAAGAAAAAAAATTAAGAGAATTTGTCATGGCAATTAGACTCTTTGTTATAAAGTATACTTAAGGTGGGCATGGTGGCACACACTTGTAATCTCAGTACTTGGGAGGCTGAGACGGGAGGATCTGGGTTTGCGTCCAGCCTCAGCTACTTAATGAGGCCCTCTACAGCTTAGTGAGACCCTGTTTCAAAATAAAGAACAAAAAATAGGGCTGGGGGTATAGCTCGGAGGTAGAATGTCCCTGGGTTCAATCCCCAGTACCGCAAAAAAAATATACTTAAGATACTTCAAGATGACAGATTAAAGAATATAAGTGCTTTGAAGAATCCTGTTTCAAAATAAAAAGGTGGAGGAGGAGCAGGGACATGGCTTGGGCTGGGAGATGTAGCCCAGTCATAGAGCATTTGTCTAGCACATGCACAGCCCTGGGTCCAATCTCCAATACTGCAGAAGAAGAAGGGGGGGGTGGAGAGAAGAGGAAAGTAATGAAGGAAGGAAGGACATGGCTTCAGGGTCTTCACTGCTGATTCTACTTCCTTCATCATGCTTAGAGAAGTGATTGTTATTAGAAGCGGCATATTCACTTTTTTTATTTATTTTTTGTGGTACTGGGGACTGAACACAGGGGCATTCTACCTCTGAGCTACACCCCCAGCCCTATTTTTTTTTGAAACAGGGTCTCACTAGGTTGATGAGAGTCTCACTACTTGCTGAGGCTACCCTCGAACCTGCGATCTTCCTGTCTCAACCTCCCAAGTACTGAGATTACAAACATGCACCACTACGCCCAGCTGTTGCATATTCACTTTTTTTTTTTTTTTGCGGTACCGGGGATTGAACCCAGGGGCGTTCTACCTCCGCGCTACACCCCTGGCCCTATTTTTTATACTTTATTTTGAAACTGGGTCTCACGAAGTTGCGGAGGGCCTAAGTAGAGAGAGAGAGAGAGAGAGAGAGCTAAGGCTGACCACGAACCCGGATCCTCCGGTCTCCGCCTCCCAAAGTACTGGGATTACAAGCGTGCGCCACCACGCCCGGCAGCATATTCACTTTTTTGACACGATATTTCTAGGTTTAAAAAGAGTATAAGGACCCATTAAAGTTTAGTTTTTTATTCTCACTCATCATTCTAATTCCTATTTCTAAAGATTTGTATCATTTCAAGTTCTAGTCCTACATAACGATGTAGTTGTCATCAGCAACCTAAATGCAGTTCTGCTCTTATACTAATACAAATTCTAGATATATTATTTTGAGCAATATGTGTTTAGTTAGATTTATATTGAGTAATAAGGTTTTATTTATTTATTCATTATTTATTTATTGTACTGGGGGTTGAACCCAGGGGCATTCTACCCCCGAGTTTTACCCCCAGCCCTATTTATTTTTGTTTTGAAACAGAGTCTTGCTACATTGGTGAGAGTCTCACTACATTGCTGAGGCTGTCCTTGAACCTGCAATCCTCCTGTCTTAGCCTCCCAAGTACTGGGATTACAGGCGTGTGTCACCATGCCTGGCTTGAGTAATAAGGTCTTATGAAGTCATAAACTTATATCTATATAGGTTCTTGCCATTCTTGAACTTCATAGTAATGAGAGTCAAAGTGTTCTGTCCCTTCTCGTTCTTGGCCCATGTGAGTATTGTGATCATCGTGAACATCCCCATCCTCGTGGTCCTCCTCCTCTTCATCATCATCTTGAAATCTCCTGAAAACCTGGGTCTTCAGTTCTATCATTTGACCATTAGTGCTTCTTTGTTCACCATAATAAATAGTATGTATATGAGGGAAGCAGAAGAAGATATATGAGCTTATTGGTCCTTTTAACTTATTTTGGTCCACACGAAGGTATGTTAAATGGTGATTAGGTAGCGAGTCAGTAGAAGGACACATCATTGTCACATTGATATCTGAAAAATACAAATTGAAATTAATACTGGGTTATATTCATAATTCTGTTAGGTTCTATGGTATGTGAAGTATACTTTTATTAAAATATAAGTGGTTTAGGTTTAATTATTATTTTATGCTATCAACTAATAAAATGAAGGAAATGAAAGTATAAGGAGTTTTATATTATTATAATAAATCCATTAGCTTTTCCTATTACTTAATAAATTCTTGGTAGAAACAATCTCAAAAGAAAAATTTTTAAAAAGAAAGTAAAAAATTATCCATAGTCCCACTACTCAGGATACTTATACTTCTCCATATAGTTTATAGTAGTATTTCTTAATATTCGAGATGATAAAATTTGATAGAAAAGACTATAAACTTAATGGCACATCTTTTTCTGGGGCCAATTTCTGCCATTTCCTTGCCAATTTCAAAGTAGCCCTTTTCAGCAATTTGTAAAGCATGGATTATTAATAATTGGTTCTTTCAAGAGTCAAAATTATTTTTCTCTAAAAATTAATAAAAATGTACATACTTTCTATTTCATTATTTTCTAGGTATAGGTGTTCCAAATTTCTTGGAATGTAAAATGCTTGCTTTAATTTGTTGTGTCCAACGTTGAGCTCTATAAGGTTGGAAAGATTAAAAATATTATATGGGATGTCCTGTAGTTTGTTGTGTGATATTCGTAGAGCATGAAGTTTTGGAAGTTCATCAAAGTAGTTGTCTGGAATGGAAGAAATGGAGTTATTTTCCAAAGACAGGTACATAAGTGAAGAAGGCAGTCCAGAAGGCATTGATTCCAATCTGTTATGACATAGGTTGAGCTGCATTAACTTCTCCATCTTGTCCAGGTGTTTGCCTTTTAGCATAGAATCATGCAGATGATTATAACAGAGATCAAGCATAGTTAAGTTTACTAGTCCATCTGTGGCATCTGTTTGCAGTGTGGTGATTTCATTGTAACCAAGGAGGAGTCTTTCCAGAGAATTAGGAAGAGGAAATGGAAATTCTTCTAAATTGTTATGCTCTAGGTGAAGTTGTAGTAGATTTGGAAACCTAGCAAACACACCATAATCAATCTTTTGAGACTTGATTTTGTTGTGGCTGAGGTTAATTTCTTTAAGATGAGTTGCGTTGATGAATGAGTTTGCAGTCACAGCCTCGATTTCATTGAACTGGAGGTAGAGTTGCTGGATGTGTGTTGGAATATTTGGAATTGTCTTGAGTTTGCGATTGTCACAGTACATTGATGAGGGAAAGTTAGCAGGACAGAAGCATTCACTGGCACAGCCTAAAACATTCTGATAAACAGGAACTCTGTACTCTATGTTTTGACGAATTTGGAATTCTGGTTCATAATCCTCATTTGGCTCTTGATCATAATCTTCATCCCATTGATGAGTTTCATATTGGCAATACACTTGCACTCCAAAAAAGAAAAAAAAGACATATACTGGACTTAACAAGCCCATGTTCCTTTTTTTTTCCTGTTGCAAGGAAAAAAGGAAATATATTGTGAAAAAGTGAATAAGACTCATAATAATCTTCATGTAAATGGGCAGTTATGTGAGAGAACTCCAGGAAGATTGGACAGTGCTCAAACCAAAACTAAAGAGTCATATATTGCGCTGAATTAGTCAGAAGTCTAGAGTTCTAGGCTTTCTACCAAGTAACCATTACCTTTTAAAAGAATCTGTTATCTGGCTTACTAGAGTGTAGATTTATGACAATAGCATGACGTCACTCAACTAGGGTCTAGTGCTTCCTCCATTGTAAATGTCCCATCCTTCAGTGATGGTCACTACCTATAGAAGAGAGGCCTGTATTTTTTTTTTCTTTGCGGTACTGGGGATTGAACCCAGGGGCATTCTGCCTCCAAGCTACACCCCAGCCCTATTTTTTATTCTTTATTTTGGAACAGGGTCTCACTAAGTTGCAGAGGGCCTCACTAAGCAGCTGAGGCTGGCCACAAACCTGCGATCCTCCTGTCTCAGCCTTCCAAGTACTGGGATTACAAGCATGCTCCACCACACCCTGCTGAAAGGCCTGTATTTCAGTTAGAGAGCTTTGTCCAATTCAATTCTTAGTATAAAGCCAAATCTTCATCTCTACAACTGCTATTGCTGATAGAAGTTGAAAGAGTATGAGAATACTCCCTTTTATGTGGTAACGAGTTATTTAGAAGTAGCTATTATTTCCTCTTAGTGTTTGCTCTCCAGCTCTATCTGCACCTTCAATTTTTTCTCATGTAACAGATTCCAGAATCTAAATATTTGGACTCCAGCTCTGAATAACTTCTTTAGTTCACAAATACACACTGGGAGTGGTGGCGCTCACCTGTAATCCCAGTACTTGGAAGCTGAGATAGGAAGATGGCAGGTTTGAGGCCAACCTCAACAATTTAACAAGACCCTGTTTCAAAATAAAAAATGAGAGCTGGGGTGTAAGTCAGAGGCAGAACACCCCTGGGTTCAATCCCCATTGCCAAAACAAAACAAACCCCCCTCAAATACACACAATATTTACAATCCTATAAAGTTTCGGTTTCTAATAGATTAATTTCCGTTTCTTCCCAGCTTCCTTTTTCCTTTTTTTTTAATATCTTTGAGTTATGATCTAGATACACAGATATTCAGAACACACTGTCCCAGTCTCCCAGGACTTTAAAGTGTGGTGGAGGAGCAGAGATATGCAGCGCAGCGCAGCAGCAGGACAATTCACACAACTCACACTTGTTGTGCTGAAACTTGAAGTCATAGAGAAGAGTGGATCATGTCTTCATGGGGAGCCTGGAAACCTGCATTTCTGTCCTGTGACTAAACATTTCTGCCTCTTGCCTCATCAGTAAAATAAGAATTGCAGTTGCCAGGTATGGTGGCATGTCCCTGTAGTCCCAGCTACTCAAGTGGCTGAGGTTGGAGGATCTTTTGAGCCCAGGAGTTTGAGACCAGATTGGGCAACAGAGTGAGACTCCCATCTCAAAAAAAAAAGAAAAGAAAAAGAAGTAAGCCAAGCATGGTGGTGCACTCCTGTAATCCCAGTACTTGGGAGGTTAAGACAGGAGGATTGCAGGCTAGAGACCAGCCTCAGCAATTTAGTGAGACCCTCAGCAATTTAGCTAGGCCCTGTTTCAAAATTTAAAAATAAGGTCTGGGAATGTAGCTCAGAGGTAGAATGCCCCTGGGTTAAATTCCCAGTTCCAAGAAAGGAAGAAAGAAAACAAAAAAAGAGAGAAAAAACAAGTGAATTATAATTAGAGTTGAATTATACCTTGCTTATCTTGCCTGCTTATATCTTGCCTGCTTATCTTGTCTCATGGTTGTTAGGATATATGAAATATGCATGTAAAGACTGCTATTGGGATGAAGGAATATATTATGTAGGAAGGAGTTAAAGGAAAAAAAGTCATACCTCTTTTCTGTAACCTTTATTCTCTACCCTTCTTATCCAGTGTTTCAAGAGAGAATGAATGTCTCAGCACATCATTATATGTAATGAAATGACATATCTCCTATTCATCTAGAATGGTACTAGCTATTTTTCATCATTGGTATAATTTAGAAAATAATTACTTAAATAATTTTCTCTGACAGAACACCCTTTGAAAGCACCTGAATTTCTTTTCTTTCTTTTTTTTTTTTTTGTGTGTGTGGTACTGGGTGTATGTGTGTATGTGTCTGTGTCTGTGTCTGTGTGTATGTGTTACTGGGGATTGAACCCAGGGACATTCTACCCCTCTAAGCCATACCCACAGCCCTTTTTTTTCTTTCTTTCTTTTTTATTTGTGGTACAGGGGATTGAACCCAGGGACATTCTACCTCTGAGTTCCACCCCAGCCCTTTTAGTTTTTGTTTTGAAACGGAGTCTCACTAAGTTGCTGAGGGTCTCACAACATTGCTGAGGCTGACCTTGCTGTCTCAGTCTCCCAAATACTGGGATTACAGACATGCACCACCATGCCTGGCTACCCCCAGACCTTTTATTTATTTATTTATTTATTCATTCATTCATTCATTTACGGCACTGGGGATTGAACCCAGGGGCATCTACCTCCAAGCTCCACCCCCAGTCCTATTTTTTTTATTCTTTATTTTGAAACAGGGTCTCACTAAGTTCTGGAGGGCCTCACTAAGTAGCTGAGGCTGGCCACAAACCCAGATCCTCTGGTCTCAGCCTCCCAAATACTGGGATTACAAGCATGCACCACCACACCTGGTTTATTTTTTATTTTGAAACAGGTTCTTGCTAAGTTGCTGAGGTTGGCTTTGAACCTGCGATCCTCCTGTTTCAGCCTCCCAAGTACTGGGATTACAGGTGTGCACCACCATGCCCAGCTAAGTTTCCTTATTTTCTTGTCAGAAACAGAAAATGCATAGAGTGTAAATAATTGTGTGTGTTTAGGATTTATTCAAGTAGAGTCGGAGACCCTCGGTTCCTTTCCCTTCTATGATCTTGCCCTCTATTCTTCCCATGTACCTGTGACCTGGACCTGGTTGTTACCAGTACTGAAATCCCTTCATACTCTCAATTGTGCTTCAGTGGCAGTGGAACCTAAAATACATTGATCTGCTTAGCAACTAGCATCCCACAGTTCATAGCTGTCATCACCCCCTGCATGGTTTGTTTTGTTTGTTTTAGTGGGATTTTTGTGTTACTGAGGATCGAACTCAGGTCTGGTCTACCTCTAAGCTACACCACCAGCCATATTTTATTTTTTATTTTGTTTTTGTTGTTGTTTGCGGTACTGGGGATTGAACCCAGGGGCATTCTACCTCCGAGCTACACCCGCAGCCCTATTTTTTATTCTTTATTTTGAAACAGGGTCTCACTAAGTTGCAGAAGGCCTCACTGAGTAGCTGAGTGTTGAACAAGGCGCGAGAAACAGAAATTACAAGACCACCGACTCAGTTAAGGCGAGGCTTTAATACCGCGGGGCTACCGTCCACCAGCACAGGCTAGAACGGCAGCCCCTTGTGTAGCTTACAGCTCTCTTTTTATAGAACAAGCTGGGGGTACAGAGACAGGTTTTTGCAGTTTGGGTTCGAATCAGCCAGTCACAGAAAGTTTTCCCTTATTTAGGGGTAAAGTGATTAGTTTAGGGTAGGGGGTTAAACACAGAGGTGGGGGTCGGTTTTAGGGCTTTGTCCTGGGGCGGAGGTAAGGGCAGGAACTGATTTACTGGATGTCATCCTTAGGGGCAATAAAGGCAGGAACTGGTTTTTCCGTCCTTGGGGAACTAATCTTGTCCTTGGGGCAGTAAAGGCAGGGAATTTAATTTCTAGGGTAGAAAACGAGGCTAAAAAATTACTTTTTCGGGCACATTATTACACTGAGGCTGGCGGTGAACCCAGATCCTCCTGTCTCAGCCTCCCATGTGCTGAGATTACAGGCATGCTCCACCACACACAGCCCCAACCTTTGTTATTCTAGTTCTCCACCTACTCTCATCTGATTTGCAGCCAAATATGATGGCAGCAAGTCAGGACTACACTGTGGTCTCCCTCTAGGCTCTTGACCACAGTCCAAGTGCCCAGAGCTGCGTCTCCTTCCTCCACCCTGCCCCCCCCAAGATGGCTGCTTTTCGTTCCTTCTCTCAGTCCTCTAAAACTGCATTCCTGTTACTGTTTTGGATCATGACCTTGCTTCCTTTTTTAAGCAAGAAAATAGGATCAAATAATTGTTTATTCCAATGTGTTCTGTTTGTTCCTACCTACAAGAAAATGCAGACTAGCAATGGTTTGATCTCTTTAAAAGTATGTGATTTTGAAACACTTGAAGTTTCTTTTTGCAAATCTAAATATATTACACCTGTTGTTTGTTCTTTTCTGTGTCATTCATGGAGGAGGTAGCATGTGGCCTGGACTTTGAGTGAGTGCTAGGGTTCTTGTAGAATGAGGTGAGGAAGATTATTTCTAAGCAGAAGAGAGGAATAACAACATAGAAGCAACAAAGTGTGAAGTGTTTGAGAAATGGTAGTTAACTGTTGAAGGAACAAAATAAGACTACTAAAACCAAAACCTGGGGGTGTAAATTCTGACATAAGAATTTGCACCCTGGGAATGAATGCCCAGTATAATTATTTGAGCTGTGGTTTTCATATTGCAGTGTTTACGGGTGAAGTAGAGCCAAGCGTGGTGGCACACGCCT
The DNA here is from genome assembly GCA_004027185.1 of Glis glis. NCBI lineage: Eukaryota > Metazoa > Chordata > Mammalia > Rodentia > Gliridae > Glis > Glis glis. The sequence goes on along the minus strand of PVJS01033458.1, from coordinate 10,850 downwards.
ATAATCCCAATGCTTGGGAGCCTGAGACAGGAGGATCACAGGTTTGAGGCCAGCCTCAGCAACTTAGTGAGACTCTCAGCAACCTAGCGAGACCCTGTCTCAAAAAACAAAAACTAAAATGGGGGGGGGGGTTCAAATGTAGAATGCCTCTGGTTCAATCTGCAGTGTCACCAAACAAACATCCCCCCCCCATGGGTAAGGTAGGAGAGAGTCTTGAGAGGAGTTGGGGTGAACAAATTTTGGTTTCATCCCAAGGGTAGCATTCAGAGCAAGCCACTCTTCTGCTGGCCAGAAGCTCTCATAGACCTGCTCGAAAGTGCTTGTTTACCTGCTGTAGTCATTCTACTAGGTACTGTGTGTGATGTGCTGAGTAGAGCACTTTACACATATAAGTGGTTAATTTCATTGTGATACTTCAGTTTACAATTGTCTTAAATTATTTCTAACTGTGAGGTATTGTGCTAAGTTGGTGGGGAACACAGAAATGAAGAGGACATGAAGAAATGGTTCCTCTATAAAGAGCAGAGTTTAGTGGAGGACAGAGACACCACAAAATGAACCCTAACTTAAGGTAGAGGGTAACATGGTGTATAGCGGAGACAGACAGTGCTGTGGGGTCCAGTGTTGTGACCCTGTTTGGGGGACATCATTTGACCCAGACTTTGGGAGATTGGCAGAAATGGGTATAGAAAAGTGTATATATTTTGTTCACTCATGAATACCTTAGGTAGTTTTATAGGGTTTCATTGTGTTTGTCATAGCATAGTGTTTGAGCTTTTTAAAGCATTTGTCCCACCTCACTTCAGTCCCACTACAGCCACTAGAGTTGGTTCTGTGTGGCTGCTGCCTTCCCAGAAGATGCAGATGGAAGCAACTTAGTGAGACCCTGTTTCAAAATGAAGAATGGACGCCGGGAGTGGTGGTGCACGCTTGTAAGCTCTCTCACTCTCTCTCTCCCTGTCTCTCTCTCTCTCTCTCTCTCTCTCTCTCTCTCTCTCTCCTTAGTGAGGCCCTCCGCAACTTCATGAGACCCGGTTTCAAAATAAAGTATACAAAATAGGGCTGGGGGCGTAGCGCGGAGGTAGAACACCCCTGCATTCAACCCCCGGTACAGCAAAAAAAAAAAAAAAAAAAATGAAGAATGAAAAATAGACTGGGGGTGTAGCTCGGAGGTAGAATGTCCCTGGGTTCAATCCCCAGTAGGGCAAAAAAAAAAAAAATAAGAGCATTAGCAGACATCAGCAACCTACCATTTGAGAATTAAAGGCTGTTGTTCAACAATTATGAGAAATTTTGGGGGGGAGGGATACCTGCATGACATCCTTGATTCTACACTTAATTACACACCTTTGACTTAGAATCAAAATCCCATAACTAGGGCCTCTCTGAAAGTAAAGGGATTCTTCCTATCTGCTTTTGGTCTTTGTGGGTACCTGGGAAGAAAGTCTTTCCCTGATCAGCAATTTCTCTTTCAAACTTGAACTCAAATAGTCCCTCCGCATTTGTAGCCCTCTGGTGCCACCTTGCCCTGCTCCCTTTTCACTGAGCACAGTTTTCTGCTCTGAAATCCATCCTGTTTCCAACCATGTGCCCATTAACTCCTAATCCCCTTCCTCTTCTCCTGTTAAAATGCTTCCTTTTACAATGATCTTCTTTTACCCAACTAATCTCTTCTCAACCATTTGCTAAGCATGTTTTTGCTACTTATGCTTTTTGTTTTCTACAATCTGTGCCTTGTTCCTTATAGCATAACTCAAAACATTATGGCTCGCTATCAGTCATCTCATTTTCTGACCTCCTTTTTATTGTTACTGGTTTTTTTTTTTTTTTTTTTTTTTTTTTTTTTTTTTTTTTTTTGCGATACCAGGGATTGAACCCAGGGGCGTTCTACCTCCGCGCTACACCCCCGGCCCTATTTTTTATACTTTATTTTGAAACCGGGTCTCACGAAGTTGCGGAGGGCCTCACTAAGTAGAGAGAGAGAGACAGGGAGAGAGAGAGAGCTGAGGCTGGCTGCGAACCCAGATCCTCCGGTCTCCGCCTCCCAAAGTACTGGGATTACAAGCGCCAGGCGCTGTTGTTGTTGCCAGGGCCTCACACATTCGAGGCAAGCACTCTAACAATGGACTATACCACTACCCCTACCCCCAGTTCTAATTTTTAACACAGTCTAGTATAATGCATGGTATTCAAGTGCTGAAAACTTTGAGTGAATGATTGAATTAGTAAGCTACAGATTACATCTACATCCTGTTAGAATGCTTCTCAATGTCGATAACCTCTATCCATTTATTTCATCATGGTTATTTCTTTAAATGAACGTAGAGAACATGGGGATCTCTTCTATTGAATATTTCTCCATAAAGATATACTGTATTTCTCACTTTCCTATTACATTGTCTAGTATAAAAATAACAAATGTGAAAAAAATTAAAGCAAAGTAAAATATATATTACCAGTTTTTAAAATTGTTCATTAATACATATTACCAGTTTTTAAAAATATCCATTAATGTGTATTTTTCATATTATAGAATGCAATAGAAGTTTCTATGTCATAACATTTTTCTTACTTGGAGAAAAGCAGACTCCTGCTTTCGTCAAGACAGACTCTAATTAATAAAAATTAGGTATAACTTACTTAGTTCTAGAAAGTTTAAAAGTTGTAACAATTTATTATCTTAAGGATGAATTGTTTTACTGGTATGCCATAGATGCTAGCATATAAGAAATGAAGTATTAATATATGTTTCAGGTTTTGTCCAAAATAATTTTAAATTTAATTTTGTAAAATTCTTTTGCTATTAAGAATATGACTATCTCAATTATTAGCCACAGTACATTTAAATCTTAATTACTTAAATCCAAGTAACTAGATCCTTCAATAGACCAGATAAAGCAATCATATCTTCTCTTTGAAAAAGAGGTAAATGAAAACAAAAACATTCTGTACCAGGGATTTGATCAATAGAAGAAACTTTGAGGAAATCTTGAGTGAAATTTGTATAAATGCCCATCTTCCCTACAACCAGACCCACTATTTACTTCTCAGATTTATGATCAGCAGGTTTTTGTCACTTAAAATTGAGAAAAGAGACTCAAGAAACAGATTGACTTCTTTAACCTGAGAATTTTCACTTTCAATTTAAAAAGAAAATCTAAACAAATATTGTTCATTGTATAATCTTAAATTAGAACTTTCAAGTTACTGTACTTATCTTTTTTCCTGAACATTTTAACTAATCAAAATTTTAATGTAACTTTTACTAGATTTTGCTTCCCAAAATTCTGCTTTTATGATAGCTACAGTCTATTTTAACATTAAACAAATCTGAAATTTTTTTATTTTAACATAGGAATACGTTCTTTAAAAAATAAAAATTATTTTATCATCATACCTGTTGAATTTGCTTTAGTTTTCAGGGGTTGATGAGTTTGCAAATCCTTTACATGAATCAGAAATTCCTAAATTCTTTAACTGAGTCTCTTAAAAATCCACAGAAACGCTGTGTCCAGACAGGGCTCTTCCTTGAATTACTGTAGCAATTTAAGCAAATACAATCTGCTTGGAAAACACTTGTGTTGAATTAAAATTATGTATTTCTTTTCATTATACAAAACTTTGTGGATTCAAATTAAGATGTTTGTGTTCTTGGACGGATTTATGTGGCTTGCTTCTTTCTTTCCCCCTTAATTTTGGTTTGAGGTGTGGCAAGAATTCCCTCTAATATGAAAGGCACACAGAGCTAAATGAAACAGCATGTACTGGTTACTGTTTTTATTTTCATTTTCATGCCAAAGAATTCTTCAAATTGAGGTCCACTGTGACAAGGAGCCCAGTGTCTTGTATTTAAGGTGGAATTCAACTGTCCTTAGTCCCAGGGTCATCTAGCACCCTTTGTTCACATCAGTGCTTCTCTTTGTTAAAGAAAAGCATCAGAATTAGAAATGTACAGCATTTCACATCTAGTTTATTTTTAAAATGTGAAGTATTGTCATTGGCTTCACAGATTAATGATACAACTTTTTCATAAGATTTGTATCTTCTATTAATTATCACTTTTCTCACCTGGCTCCCAAATATGCCCATTAGAATGCCTACTAATGACTCTAAAATAAAAATGAAAGCCGGGCGTGGTGGCGCATGCTTGTAATCCCAGTACTTTGGGAGGCGGAGACCGGAGGATCCAGGTTTGCGGCCAGCCTCAGCTCTCTCTCTCTCTCTCTACTTAGTGAGGCCCTCCGCAACTTCGTGAGACCCGGTTTCAAAATAAAGTCTAAAAAAAATAGGGCCAGGGCGCGGAGGTAGAACGCCCCTGGGTTCAGTCCCCGGTACCGCAAAAAAAAAAAAAAAAGAATTGCTCAGCTATAGAAGGCATGCCTTGCACCCTGAAGGTATATCTGCTGTTTGCCTGTTTTTAGTAGTATGCAAAATCATTTTAAAATGGAATACGGTGGAACAAACAGCTCCTGTTTGCCAGCTGTGGCCTTCATTTTGAAGATGTAGAAAATGTCCTCATCTCACTGAGCCTTCTCTCCTAAAGAATAACAGTGAACTAGCTTGCTTGGATGCTACATTTTTGTGCTAATACTTTCATATTTAAACAGAGTTAACTTGTATCTCTTGGCAGTGGACCTTGAGTTCCTTTGCAGGGGAGAGTCTTTCATGCTTCAGCAAATAAGGTAGAGTAAATCCTGGAGTTCATTTTTGGTTTCTCAAAATAGTGTTTTCCGTTAAGCCTTTACAAAGAACTCACAAGATTTATTTTGTTTTACTTCACATTTAAGAAAAGTGTAGTGTTTCAAGTGATGCTTTGGCAATATTGTAATAAAAATCTACTCTATTATTTGAGACACTGGTATGTAAAACGTGGCAGGCCACATTGGGGCCAAGATTCTGTTTTGTTACTGAGCTCTTCCATATGTTTCCTATTAGTGTCTTTGTTCTTAAATCTCAGGCTTCTACACTAAAGAAAGAGCGAATCTGTGTACTTTTCCCAAGAATTGTATTACATGCTTTCACAGTTCTTTTGGAAGATTAATTTAAAATCAGCCATTTAATTTTTATGTAATTCTTCATTAATTGTGTGATTTGAATTTATAATAGTGGTTATGTTGTTGATGTTCCCACAAGTATGAAAAATACTTATCAGTAGATAGCTAGAGCACGTAGAGCCTACAGTGTCGGGAGCACTTGGCGAGAGCACAGGTTGGGTTTGGGAGGTGGAGGTAGAGTCAGACCTTCAAGGAGAATGGGAGATGTGTGTGACAGTTTGTGACCACTGACTTAGTTCAGTGGGGGTTTATTGTTGTTGTTGTTGTTTTGTGGTGCTAGAGATTGAACCCAAGGGCATTCTACCTCTTGAGCTACATCCCCAGCCCTATTTTATTTTTAATTTGGAAACAGAGTCTCACTAAGTGGCCAAGGCTGGACTCAAACCTACAATCCTCCTGTCTCAGCCTCCCAAGTACTGGAATAGGCCACCATGCCTGGCTAGTTTAGTGGTTTTACTTGTAGTAACTGGGGAGAGAAATCAGTTGGATTGGTGAAAAGTCTAAATTATATGCTATGACTATAATTTGATTAAAGTAAATATAGTATCTCAAAGTTGAACAACATAGTGCTGGCTAGGAAAGGCCCTCCTGAGACTTGCTTAATTGATGGAATAGGCATAATAAGTTTTCATTCATTTGTGCAACTTTTTTATTGAACACCTACTTTGTGTAAGGCAGTTTTAGGTGCTGAGGACTCAGCAGTGAAAATCCTGCTGTTACAGAGGAGGAAAACAGCACATAAACATTTATTAGACGGTACAGAGTACAATGGAGGAGAATAAAGCAAGGTAGTAGGATAAAAATGAATGAGGCAGAGGAGCAGATGGGTTAATGATTCTGTTCATGTGAACTAGAAGGAGCTAGAAAGGTATTTTGCTTTGTTTTGTTTGTGGTACTGGGGATTGAGCCCAGGGGCATTCTACCTCTGAGCTACACCCCCAGCCCTTTTTATTTTTTATTTTGAAACAGAGTCTCACTAAGTTGCTGAGAGTCTCACTACGTTGCTGAGGCCAGCCATTTTTTTTCTTTTTTTTTTTGGTACCAGGGATTGAACCCAAGGGCGTACCCCTGGCCCTATTTTTTATCCTTTACTTTGAAACCAGGTCGCGCGAAGTTGCGGAGGGCCTCACTATGTAGCTGAGGCTGGCTGCGAACCCAGATCCTCCGGTCTCCACCTCCCAAGTACTGGGATTACAAGTGTGTGCCACCACGCCCGGCCTGAAGCCAGCCTTGAACCTACAATCCTCCTGTCTCAGCCTCCCAAGTACTGGAATTACAGGTGTGTGGCACCACTCCTGGCACAAGCTAGTTATTATATATGGAAGAGGTTACAGATAAACAAGGGCAGGTGGTAAGAATTATCCATGTGGTGATGGGTAAGAGTTGGACACAGCAATATGTGCTCATATTTAGCTAAGTATGTATACATACAGCTACACACAGGGGTATTTCTATATATGTGTATGTGCATAGGTTAGTAGACACAGGCATGTCTCCTAGCTGAAGTTGAAAGGGTCTAGAATCAAAGACACCCTAAGTAGCAGTGAGCACACATAGCAAAAAGGTCTTGAATTCTCGTGTGTGTGTGTGTGTGTGTGTGTGTATGTGTGTGTTACTAGGGATTGAACCCAGGGGCATTCTACCTCTGGGCTACACCCCCAGCCCTATTTTTTTATTGTTTATTTTGAAACAAGGTCTAAGTTGCGGAGGGCCTCACTAAGTAGCTGAGGCTGGCCGTGAACCTGTGATTCTCCTGTCTCAGCCTCCCAAGTACTGAGATTATAAGCCTGCGCCACCTTGCCCAGCTAAGGATCTTGAATTCTAACACCATTCTCCAATACAAGGAACCAGGGCCACCCCTTGGGGAAATTGTGATTCCAGGAGGACTGGGGTAGAGAAAGGACAAGGTGAGCCTGGGCATTGTGTAGCCTTAAGAGAAAATGAAGTACTCAACAAAGAAAGGGATCTGGGAAGTCTCTGTACCTGCCATTCAGTTTTGTGGTGAACCCAAAGCTGCTCTAAAAAAATAAAACCTAATTACTGGGCATGGTGGCGCACACATGTAATCCCAGTACCTGGGAGGCTGAGACAGAAGGATCACAGGTTCGCAGCCAGCCTGCGCAACTTACTGAGACCCTGTTTCGAAATAAAAGAATAAAATAGGGCTGGGAGTAAAGCTCAGAGGTAGAATGTTCTTGGGTTCCATCCCCAGTACTTCAAAAAATTAATAAATAAATAAATCCTATTAAAATTTTTAAAAGGGTGAGGCAGATACTATTTTGGATAGTTTGGATATTTAGGTCTGAATATTATAAGGGTGCAATCCTGATTTATACAAGAGGGCAAAGGATCAGATTTCTACCTCTCTAAGATTTTGTACAAACTTCTTCCTCTGCTGAGGGTGCTGGGCCTCTTCATGTTTCAGTCTCCCTGCTAGCTCGTTCTTGTTTGTTTTATGGATGTCAATTTATCCCAGTTATAATCAGCTATGAATTTGACTGTCTGATATTCTCTGGGCAGACTTTCTCTCACAAGCTGCCATGTCTACAGCTCTTAGTGGGTGCTCAGTAATATTTGAATGAAAGGGTGCATAGTGCCCTCCACAGCTCATTCTTATTTTATTATGTTTTCCTGATTCCCTGCCTTTGGGAGACAAGATGCCCTTAGACAACTGTTCCTGTGCCAATGCAGGGATTAATCCCTTAGTGTTGGCTGCCTGGCCTTAGCTGGCCACCTCGTCAGTGGGCTTCACACATCCTGTATACAGAAAAAACTTCTACTAACATAAAACATGAATTTAGTACCACTAAGAAAATACAGGAACTATTTAGCTAAAGTCTGCACAAGAAAAAGAAAGAAAAGAAGCAGTGAATGGTTCTTAACCAAGCATCTGAGTCAGCTCAGATTTTCTTGAGTTGTCCTTTTCATGAATTGCTCCAGAAATACGTTATGCATATAGAAACACACAAATACACATGGACACACACACACACACACACACACGTATTTATACATGTTTATTTAAATATACATATTTAAAATCACTTTCAAAGCCGGGCATGGTGGCGCACGCTTGTAATCCTAGTACTTGGGAGGCTGAGACAGGAGGATCAGGGTTCACAGCCAGCCTCAGCTACTTAGTGGGGCCCTCTGCAACTTAGTGAGACCGTTTCAAAGTAAAGGATGAAAAATAGGGATGGGGGTGTAGCTCGGAGGTAGAATGCCCCTGGGTTCCATCCCCAGTACCGCCAAAAAAAAGAAAGTGGAAAAAAACACAGAATGGGAGAATTTTGCAAAGCATATATCTGATAAGAGAATTATGTGTAGAATGGAACTTCTGCGACTTAGTAATTAAAAAATAAAACTCCAATTTAAAAATGGATAAAGATTTAATCTTAGTACTTGGGAGGCTGAGACCAGAGGATCCGGGTTCCCGACCAGCCTCAGGTACTTAGTGAGGCCCTCCGCAACTTAGTGAGACACTGTTTCAAAATAAAGAACAAAAAATAGAGTTGGGGTGTAGCTCGGAGGTAGAATGCCCCGGGTTCAATCCCCAGTACCACAAAAATAAATAAATAAATAAATAAATAAATAAATAAATAAATAAATAAATAATAAACAAACAAACAAGGATAAAGAATCTAAATAAACATTTCTACTAATAAAAAAATGGCCAAACACATGAAAAGAAAGCATCACGAATCATCAGGGAAATGCAAATCAAAATCACAAGGGGCAACACTTCACACTGTCCCAGATGGCAGTAATCAGAACAAGGAGCTGGGGTGTAGCTCAGTGGTAGAGCACATGCTGAGCAAGACCCTAGGATCAAGCCTAGCACCAAAGGTGGGGAGGGGAGATGGGCCACGATAAGTGTTGGCATGAATGTGGTGGAGAAGTCGGAACCCATATAAATTGCTGGTGGGAATGTACAATGGTACAGTCACTTTGGAAAACAATCTGGCGCTGTCTCAAAAGGAGCACAGTTACCATTTGACCCTACAATTCCACTCCTAGGTATATACTGAAAAGAAATGAAAACATAGGTACACTCAGAAATTTACATAAGTGTTCATAGCAACATTATTATTTATTTTTTGGGGAGTAGTGGGGATCAAGCCCGGGGTATTCCCACCTCCAAACTACATTGCCATCCCTTTTTATTTTATATATATATATTTTTGTGGTAGTGGGGGTTGAGCCCAGAGGCATTCTACCTCTGAGCTACACCCCCAGACCTATTTTTTATTTTTATTTTGAAACAGGGTCTCGATGGGTTAATGGGAGTCTCACTACTTGCTGAGGCTGTCCTTGAACCTGCCATCCCCCTGTCTCAGACTCCCAAGTACTGGGATTACAGACGTGCTCCACCGCACTCAGCTTTAGTTTTCATTTTGAAACAGGGTCTTGCTGAGTTGCTGAGGTTGGCCTCAGGAACCTGTGATCTTCCTGTCTCAGCCTCTCAAGTACTGGAATTACAAGGCATGTGCCACCATGCCCAGCTAGCAACATTATTCTTATCAGCCAAAAACCAGAGACAACCCAAATCTCCATCAACTAATGAATGAATAAATAAATGTAGTATATCCTTTTTTTATGGCACGGGGGATTAAACCCAGGGGCACTCTACCTCTGAGCTACACCCCCAGCCCCATTTTATTTTTTATTTTGAAACAAGGTCTCATTAAATTGTGGAGGGCCTCACTAAGTTGCTGAGGCTGACCTCGAACCTATGATCCTCCTGTCTCAGCCTCCCAAGTACTAGGATTATAAGCATGTACCACCACACCCGGCTGTAGTATATCCTTTTAATGGAATATTACTTGGCAATAAAAAGCAATGAACCACTCACATGCTATAATATGGATGAACTTTGAAAAAAAACAGTATGCTAAGTGGAAGAAGCCAGTCACAGAAAACCATATATTATGATTCCATTTGTTTGAGATGTACAGAGTAGGGAAATCCAGAGAGAGAGAGAGATTTCCAGAAAAGTAGTGGGAAGGATTTGGTGTTTTTTGTTGTTGTTATTGTTGTTGTTGATGATGAAAATGTTCTAAAACTGATCATAATGATGGTTACACAACCCTGAATATATTAAAGACCACTGAATTATGTACTTTAAAATGGTTGGCTTGTACAGTACGTAAATTGTATCTCAAATAAGCTATTCTTAAAAATAATAATAGGTGGGGAGGGAGCCTGGGGAAGCTTACCAAGTTCTGTGTGCATGTATGTCCCTGTCACTCTGAACTACATTATGATGTGAGACTACAATACACCAAAAAAAGTATTATTTAATAATGGTAATAATAATAGGGGTTCAGGAGCAGTGGGACACGCCTCTAATCTTAGTACTTGGGAGACTGGAAGATCCCAGATTTGAGACCAACATGCAGTAACTTAGTGAGACCCTGTTTAACAATAAAAATAATAAGTAAAAAGGGCTAGGAGTGAAGCTCAGTGGTAGAACACCACTGGGTTCAATTCCCAGTACCATAAAAAATAAATAAACTTCTCCCAGGCTTGGTGGCACACACTTGTAATCCCAGGACTTGGGAGGCTGAGACAGGAGAATCTGGGTTCGCAGCCAGCCTCAGCTACTTAGTGAGGCCCTCCGCAATTTTGTGAGACCCTGTTTCAAAATAAAGAATAAAAGAATAGGGCTGGGGGTGTAATTCAGAGGTAGAATGCCCCTGGGTTCAATCCCCAATACCGCAAAATGGAATGGAATGGAATGGAAAGGAAAGGAAAGGAAAGGAAAGGAAAGGAAAGGAAAGGAAAGGAAAGGAAAGG